>APFE031731425.1:16435-40764 GCA_000404065.3 Pinus taeda | reverse complement strand
AACTAAGCACATATGGTGCACCACACTTCATCAGTTTACGATACCCGAATTGATAATTTATGTAGAGCAATTTAAGACATTAAATTGACTAGACACAAACCTTGGGCAAACCAGCAACCAAGCCAATTGATTCTAAAACTTGAAAGAACGAACTAGGTCACACAGGCAAAGAATGCAAGATTCATTCCATAGAGCCAAAGAAAGAGTGCCTTAACCATAAACAGTGAAAAACAAGCTACTGAGCAAGAGAAAAAGCGCAAGGGATCAACAGGACTAGTGAACTCAAGAGGCAGAATTGAAAAAATCAATTCTATAGGAATCCTCGCGAGGACAACACAAGAAACTAGCGTTGATAAACAACTATCTATAGCAACAGAGCGATGTCGTCGCGACAGTACACATCTTTCCCACGACGTACCGATTTCAGGAGTCGTCGCGACTGTGCGACGGTATTCAGCAATGCACAGGACTTTACAAAAGAGTGAGGGTGATGTCGGCACAACTGTTAAACTATTTTCTATGACGATGTTAAAAACAATGACAAACTAACAAAAAAATCAAACAAAAACCAGTCAATCTGACAGACAATAGAGGGATTCCCCAGATCGATCTAGGTGGCCCAAAATACTGATAGTTAATCCCAAAAACTCAAGAGAGACCAAATCAAAATCAAAACAAGAGAAAACAAGAGAAGAACATAGGATAGACTCCCTAGTGGAGTCGCCAACTTGTGATGCAGGAAAGTGTTCCCTTTGCGGACAGAGGCAACCCCTCTAGCCCTAAAGTGGGTCTAGTCATAGCAAAGACAGATCAACAATAGATTTCCTTTAAACATTCATAGTTGGAGTCCTACCTCAACTGGTGATCGATAAAGTTCCATTGCACTGCTCCATCTTTCGCTTCCTTCTCCTTAATAAGTGATCAACCTAAAACAATGCAAAGGAAATACAACAAAGCACATAATCAGAAAACAACAATGATCTATTTACTCACAAAGTCAAGAAGTCATGAGCTATCAATTAAATTACATACAATACATAGGAAAACATCATTGATTGTATTAATAATGAAATAAGAGCAAGCTTACAACTGAGTCTTGACGTCGCAAGCCTTCTCAAAGGGTCCAACCAGTGTATTTCTCAAGCATTCACTCTTTGAAGATGGATCTCCCAACATACAAAATCTCTCTCTCACTCATAAGCTTTAACACAAAGTTAAGGGCACTTCACAACCTTCCACAAGCTATCAACAATCCCACACTTGTCACACTCACACCAGCTATCTATCAAACCCAAAGCACTAACAACACTATTCAAACCAAGAAATTACCAACTAAGGAACTAGCAGATCATAGTAATCGTGAGTGATTTTATAGGAGGAGGAGCCTCCATGAAATGAGGGAGAAGGAGCTTATCCTCAAGGGAGGTTGCACAAGAGGTGGAACCACCATCCCAGAGGCAGAAAGGTGACCCAAACTATGCCAACAACCAGGTCTGGAGACATCCAGAAGGACGACTATTGGAACGAATTCACGCAATCTAGATCATCGTGAGTTTATAACTAAGCTTTAGCACTGACATCGCTAGTAGGTAATGTAGCCAGTCAAATTGTCGCTAAATATAGCATATAGCCTCACGCTGAAGCATGAAATCTAACCATCACGGGAAACAGATGTACTCCCGCGATGGAAGTGCAACTAGAATATTTACGACCATCGTTCATCGTGTATATTAAGTCCATTATTGCGATGAGGCAGAAAACTTAGGAAAAGTGGGTCAATTTGCAATGTAAGAGAGCATTCGTTCAGTATGAGCATGTTTCACTCTGACACATGACACAGTAGAAGTACTGGGGTGAAGGTAGTGACAAATTACTATGTAACATATCAAATGCAAGAAGAAAATCATCCTCTAGATCAGGGTGTTGGGGGAGCACGCAGAGGATATCAAGGGCGAGGACGAGGCTAGGGAGGAGGAGGGCCTAGTAGAGGTCGTGGTCAGGTTATTTTCTCTAACTGTGGGACACCAGGGCACTACGCGCGGGAGTCTCAGAATCATACATGCTTGTCTTGTCAATATTGCAGCCAATTTGACCACACTATAGAAGAATGCCCTGTGCTAATAGCTAAGATGCAGGAGAAGAGGGAAAAACCTTAAAAACCTACGTAGAACTTACAAATGATGAGATTTTAGCCCCGTGAAGAAGATATGAATGTTTTTATCGTGCTGAGAAGTAGAGTAACAACTTGGAATGATGAGGGAAAACAACATGAAGAAGATGGATGGGTTCGCAAGGCCCCAAAGAAGGAAGTTGGTTTTCATTTGGTGCATGTGAGGAAACATTTATGGAAGCCAAGAAAAGGTTTGTTGAGGCATCTACTTCAGGAAGTCATAACAAAATACCAGAAACTAGTGCGCATACAAATGTTGATCCCTCTGTACTTACCACATTCTTGGAAACCTACATGAAACTTCTACGCGATAGCAAGGCTGTGAAAGGCCTATGGGAATTAATAAACAAGTGTGTTGGTAAGGAAAACGCTCCTGATGGACACCATGTAGTAAGAAAAATTGGCAAACATAAGGTAAGAACATGGCGCGAGATGAGGCTCACCGTCCAAACAGGAGATTATGAGATGGAGCAACTTATTCTAGATCTGGGGTCTGACGCGAACGTTTTTCCTAAATAGACATGGGAGAGAATGGGGATACCTATGCTATTATGGTCTTCGATTGAACTAAGGATGGAAAACCAGCAGAAGATTATCCCTATGGGACAACTACATGGAGTCACTATAGATATAGAGGGTGTGAGCAGGATGGCTGATTTTGAAGTAATAGAAATTGTTGATGACAATAATCCATACCCCAAGCTCCTTGGAATTTACTGGGCCATTGATATGAATGGAGTCATAAATTGTAAGAAAATAACAATATTGTTTGAGAGGAAATTGCTTTGGGGTGTAGTACCGTTGGACCTTGCGGAAGGACTGTGCTATACTGAACCTGTCCATGACTATGAAGAAAATGACGATGACATAGATCAGATTTATAAAATAACTGCGTGAGATCCAGACTAGATTAATCCAACAGCTAATGGATGGATTGCATGGGACCAGGAAAGCTCCTGTACCTCGAATTCATATGAAGAACTGGAGCATTAAAAGAATAGGTTGCACGAAGTTTCCACTCTGCGCTGCAACATGATGGCTAGATCGCTACAGTGTGTGTCATCGTAGGTAAGAAAGTTACCCTATTTTGATGATTTAACTGACATAGATATGTTTTTGGATGCCTTTTAACGAGAGGTCCCCAAGGATCATCACTTCCAAGTTCTGGATTTGGCGATGCGTGCTATGCCTGCACGGGGGTGGGGTACGCACAAGGATAGCTTCGAGGAATGGTGTGATTACAAAAGAATGATGAGATCGGGATTTGGTCATCCTAAAATTTGACTGACTGAGAAGTACATTGGGAGAAATGATTTGTGTGATCATTTAGCAAAGTGGACTGAAGTTTATGGAATGAAGCCACAACCAGAGTGGGTGCAATTATTTTTTCATACTTTGGATATAATCCCTATGAACTGTTACCTGGAAATGGATCTCCACCATGGCACCGTAGAGTGGGATATATTAAGGGAAGGATTCTTAATGACCTTTAGTTTTGAAGTTGGGTTCGAAAGCATTGATGAAGCTCTACTAGAGGTTAAGGCAACAATCTTCAGGATACCGCAGGATCCTTTAGATTTGGTTTAGCCATATTCAAGCACCTAGCTTCACCAAGTGCTGGAATGCTATGATGTGACCACTAAGGGGGATGATGAAGATGCAAGAAATATCAATTCTCCAGAGGTATAAGGCCATCGCGAAGTTGAAGGTCTGCAAATAGAGAACCCAGACATCACCGCGCCCTTGAAAACCAAGAAAGTAAACATTGGTACTGAAGCAGAGCCAAAATTTGCGAACATCAGGGACTACTGGGATGATGCCATAGTGGATAAAGTTCCTAAGCTACTTTTTGAATACCAAGATCTTTTTCCTACCAAGTTTTCGGACTTGAAGGGCATCATAGGTGAATTGGGTGTGATGGAAATAACTTTGAAACCGGACACGAAAGCTATTAAGCAGAGACCATATTGCCTTAATCCAAAATACAAGGAATAGCTCCGCTTGGAGTTGGATAAGATTCTTGAGGCAAGCATTATCCAACATGTGGAGGAATCTGATTGGGTGAGCCTGATGGTGGTTCAAGAGAAGAAACAGAAGGGAGAAATAAGGATTTGTGTAGATCTCAGGAAACTTAATGATGCCTGCGTCCATGATCCTTTTCTGAAACTATTTACTAATGGTGTATTGGATAATGTTGGGGGTTAGGAGCCCTACTCATTCACTAATGGATTTTCAGGGTACCATCATATCAAGATTGCACCATAGGATAGGAGAAAAACAACCTTCGTGACTGAATGGGGTTGTTTTCAATATACTTTCATGCCGTTTGGACTCAAGAATGCACCCGCGATATTCTCTCACGTAGTTATAGCAACATTTAATGAGTTCATCCATAAGATCTTGGAAGTGTATTTTGCTGACTCGATGGTGTTCGGCTTAGTGAAGTGCCATGTAGCAAGTTTGCACCTGATGCTGGATACATATCGCAGATACTAGATCGCGTTGAACCTGAATAAGTGTCTATTATGTGTCCCCTTTTGGATCTTGCTGGATCATGTGGTGTGCAAGCAAATACTGATGGTGGACCCTGCTAAGATCACAGTGATAATAAATTTGGAAGCCCAACGAAGTTTCAAATAGTTGCACGCAATGCTTGGGCATATAGGATATTACAGAAATTTCATCAAGGCTTATGCTCATATTACTGCGCCCAGGGAGAAACTGCTCAAGAAGGATACTACATTCTATTGGGATGAAGAATGTGAGTGAATTTTGGATGTATTGAAGGAGAAGATGGTCACCAAATTGATTTTCATCTTCCCATATTGGAAAAAGGAATTTTGTGTACATGTCGATGCCTCGTGCATTACGTTGGGAGAAGTACTAACGCAAGCTGGTGAAGGAGAGATGGACCACCCTATATCCTTTACGGGCATCAAAGGAAGAGAAGCACTACTGAACTATAGAGTGCGAAGGATTTTCTATGGTGTACGTGCTTCAAAATTTTAGGCACTACCTGTTGGCCAGACATTTCAAAATGTACACAGATCATTCTACCTTGAAATACCTGGTCAATAAGTCTGTGTTGGGGGTGAAGATCTGCCTATGGCTGTTGCTATTCTAGGAGTATGACTTCAAGGTGATTGTAAAGCCAGGTAGGTTGAATGTAGGGCCTGACCATCTGTCACTGATTAAGGCAGGAGAGAATCCTAATAATTTGGAGGAAGGGTTTCCCAATGCACAGCTCTTCGTGTTGTGTGTAGAAGCTAACCACTTTGCCGATATTATCCACTTTCTGAGTAGAGAAACGGCACCAAAAGGATACACCAGTCAGAAAAAGAATGAGTTATTAGTGCATGCGACGGATTTCTCGGTGATTGCAGGACATTTATATAAGATGGGCGCAGACGAGTTACTGTGACGTTATGTGCCAGATTTTGAATGAAATAGAATCCTTGTTGAAGCTCATGGAGGGGTTGTAGGAGGACATTATGCAGGAAAAGCGACAGCGCATAAGATTTCGTGTGCAAGGATGTGGTGGCCTACGTTGTATAAAGATTCTAAAGCATATTGTAGGGCATGCGATGCATGTCAACAAACGGGAAAACCATCGCAGAGGGATGAGTTGCCACTAAATCCTCAAGGATCGTTGCAGCCTTTTGAAAAATGGGTAGTTGATTTCGCTGGACGAATTCGTCCCCCAGGAAAGAAGATAGGTGCGCACTATATCATCACCGCAATGAAGTATCTAACTAGATGGGCGGAGGCACAACCAGTGTAGGATTGTGTAGCGGTACAAAAATGAAGTTCTTGTTTGAGTATGTGTTAACCAGATTTGGTTGCCGAAAAGTTTTGATGAATGATCACAGTAGGCACTTCCTCAACGAAACAATTAGCATGCTAACTGAAGAGTTCTAGGTTTATCATCAGAAGAGCAAACCATATCATCCTCAGGCTAATGGAACAGTTGAGGCCTTTAATAAGATCTTAGAAAACACACTGAGAAATATTTGCAATGCACAATGGAATGACTCGGATATGCGTGTACCTATAGTAATATGGGCGTACATGACTACTTGCAAGAAGCTAATAGGTCAGACACCTTTTAGATTGGTCTATGGAGTAGAAATTGTTATGGCTATAGAATATATTGTGCCTAGTATACACATAGTAGCTTTCAAAGGTATGGTTGATCATGAAGCCTTGGAAGAGTAGCTCCGGCAGCTGATGGAGCTTGAAGAACATAGATTCTTGGATGGATTCCATCAGCAAGTACAGAAGGAGCGCGAAAATGCATGGGCACGATCGACACATCAAGATGCACACGTTTAAGTTAAATGATTTGGTCTTATTGTATGATAGCAAGTTCCCTAAGTTTCCAGGGAAATTTATATGCACTAGCTTGGGCCTTATGTTATCAAAGAGATTACAAATGGAGGAATAATTTAGCTCGTGAAGCTAAATGGAGAACCTTCTCCAAGAAGGGTGAATGGCAGCCGATTGAAGCCGTATATAGGGGATCTGACTCATTGAATATATGATGGTAGGATAGTCTTAGTGCTGCAGGGAGTTTCAAAGGAGCACGAGACTATAAACTACACTGCCTAGGTTGGAGGACTACACAACATATGGGCTGCATGGAAAATGTTGAAGTCACAAGGTAAGACTCTGCGTGAAGGGAGCTACTCTTCAAAGGAAGGTACCACATAGCACAACAGGAAAGTGACTATTTAAGTCATTTTTCATGACTTGACAACCAGAAGACGATTGCGAGGAGTTCACTGGAAGCATTTAAGGATAAAATCTTTGAAGATATGCCGCCAAAATAGTATTAATGATCGAATTTTGGGGGAAACAGATGGATTTGAATTCAAAAACACCTATAAATTACGCATGCCGGTCCAACAGAGAACACTTTGCAC
Source organism: Pinus taeda (assembly GCA_000404065.3). Classification (NCBI taxonomy): domain Eukaryota; kingdom Viridiplantae; phylum Streptophyta; class Pinopsida; order Pinales; family Pinaceae; genus Pinus; species Pinus taeda. Next base: position 33,672 of record APFE031731425.1, on the reverse strand, counting down.
ACTTGAATAGTTGAGCTGAGTTATTTGTTGCTTATGAGCTACTTGTTCTTTGAGGATTTGGTCATGATCCTGCATTTGCCAATTTACCATAGCTGAACCAGAAGTTTATCCTTCAAACCATGTTAGGACCAAGCCCTGCTGAAACTATGAGCACTAGGGGAGATGTCACATCAAAATGAGCTGCTTTAGAAGTTGTGAGTGTGGAAGCTCCGGCACCTATGCCTACGGAACCAAGCTCATCGAGGCTAAATCCTATACCTATTAGAGAAACCCTGGAGCTAAAGAAGGATAAGCAGAAGAACCCGATGTCGTTGCATGAGTCACCAAGAAAAAATTATGCCACTCTAAAGCAGAAGAAGGACAATCAACCAGAAGGGGTTATTGATTTGGAGGCTGAGGAGGGACAAGGCACTGAGAACATTGACGCTAAGGGAGTGGAGCCCTTTACCAAGTTACCTGGTTACATCCCTCCACGCAAAGTGAAGACAAAGGTCACCAAGGACCCGGATTCTGAAAAATTTGTCATCTCTATGCCCCTGCTTCCGAAGTAGGTTCCCTTTGAAGGTCTACGCCTCACGTCAATCCCCCTACTAAAGATGGAGGATTGGGACCTAGCAGACCATGAGAGGTTCCCATAGCTAGTAACAACAAATTACATGAAGTGGAAAATTCCAGGTTAATAATCCTGTTGTGGGTGCCCCACTAGCACCGCACTACGATTAATACCACCTGTGTGCAGCAATTACTTACTCTCATGCATGATGGGTGCTTATGGCTCGGAGCACCTATACCCATCACAAAAATTCTCATCCATAGCATCACACACCTACCATGTGAGGGCTTGAATCCTACCAAGGATTTTGGCGAAAATGCAGGAGAAAAAGACTTGGTAGATAAAATGAAAAAGGAGTTTGAGCTTGTGAAAAAGTTGTGCAGCTATTCCATCACATCTATCAACGATCTTGTAGTGAAGATTTCTACCCAAATACTAGCCGGAAAGTTTATGAGGAAGTGCCGCCTGGATGAGGTTCTGGTGCCTGTGGTATCGTTAGCTACACAATGCACAAAGGGCTTGCAGTTTAACTAGTCGAGTTACTTATGCAGTGAATTCCTTGTGAATTGTCATGAGCTCCAGGATGAGAGCAAACCATTCCACTATGCATAGTTGCTGCTCTCCATTGTGTTTGTCACATGGGAGCTACTGGAGGATAGCCTTTTTCCTCCACTAAAGGGAGGATTTCCGAAGGCCGCAGTTCGCCTCCCCCTAGGCCACGAAGAACATGGGTCAAAGAAACAAATATCTTTTGGGTCTTGATAGAAATGAGTTTCTTCATGGCCATCAATCAACGAACAAGGTTGTCCCCAAATTTGTACGAGCAATTGTTGTCGTATGCCACATTTAAAGCTGATTTCCACCACGTCTACATTCAGGTGCACAAAGACCCGCAATAGAAATGGTATGATTTACCATTCTTGGTCACATATCATGAAATTTAGGAGGTGATCAAGCGCTGGCCGGTAGAGTGGCATGGCCCATCATATTTGGGTGCCAAAACTAGTAAGGGCATAAGTAGATCGACTGGCAAAAAGAGGAAGGGTGTAGCAAAACGAGTTGTGCAAAAATTGTCCGCACAACGGAAGAAGGAATCTTCCGAGAAGGCTCAGATGGAACAAGAGAGCATCGCAAAGAAGTAGGCTGAGCATGAACAACGTGAGTCACAGAGAAGCATTAAATCCCCTTCACCCATGACAGAGGAGGAAGAACACTCTGAACAGGGCAGCAGAGGAGATGAGGGGCAGAGCACCCTATTTTGGCTAAGTAAGTGCATAGAACAGCAGCAGGAGGGCTCCTGCAAGAAGAAAAATTTGGATAAAACGCATGTGAATCCCATGAACTTAATGGAGGGTAATCTCGATGAGATGGGTGAAAAAGTCGGGGATACTACAATTGAGTTGTTGCACCAATTTAAGGAGCAGTACATGTAGACGCTAGGGAGCATCCAGAAGGATCTGTGCGAAATGAAAATCCAAACTAGCAAGATACAGGTGGGCACAAGTCAAGCGAGCAGAACACAAATGAGTCTGGCGTTGGGGACAAGTTAAGCTATAGAACTCGTAAGCACATTGGACCTTCTCACAGTTGCCCTACCAAAAGGGTTACTATGCATAGAATCAGTCGATGACTAGGTTATCTTAAGCACCCTTAAGGACATCGCGCTGAACATTGCAGTGCTCCCCAATGAATTTATTATGTGTTGCAGACAGGAGTAACAAAGGAATTGAGAGCTCAAGAGTAGCACGCTCACAGTTTAATGAGTGAGTATCGAGTGAACAATGAACAAATGTTCACCACGAAGAGAAAGGCCCTGAAGGAGAGAGATACTATCCAGGCACACAATTCCATGTTGGCGGCTGCAATAGCAGAGGTGTGTAGAATAGTGTCAGAGTTGCACATACCCGAGGACACACAACTAGAGGCCAAGATATGAAAATTAGTTGTAGGTGTCTGTGAGGCAAAGGCAGAGGTTGGGAGAGTTCAATTTGAACTCAACATGAAAATCATGGAGTTGTAGCTCAAATCACAACCTTTGACTCTACCCGAGGTCAGGGAGCAGCGCAGAGCCTCTATAAAAGAAGGAGTGACCACTTTGGATGTCGCAGTCACTCACTACTCAGCCTTATTTGAACAAATGATGGAATTAGTGATGACTCTACAGGAAGACCCAACCCTGCAGATGCTGAACTCAGAAGTTCACGAGCTACTGAAGGAGTATGATGAGGTTTGGGCGATGACCCAGTCAATTGCTCCAGCACAGCGCCTCACCAAGTTGCAGGAGGGGAAGTAGCTCTGCACAAAAGTAGAAGCATCCCAATAGAAGAAGGTTGTGTTTAAGGCCCGGCTAGAACCTTGGTTAGACGAATCTTACCAAGTAACAACCAACATTCAGGAGAAGTTGATGGGCTTGCAGCAAACACAAAAAAAGATCAAGGGGCTAAAACCCATTTTGACCTCTAATTATCTACACACTCTGCATCCACAAATTGTGGAGACTTTACATCTTTTCCCCAACATTTACATCAAAACTTGAGTTTTTAACCCCAAAACTAGCCCAGGGGACCCCATCCCAACAAGCCTGCAATACAAAGGTCATGACTCACCCTCGAGTTAGTTAGTTGGCACGGTAATCTTGCTGCGAAGATCCCCCAGCTCCACCTGCACAACTACTTGTGTAGATTAAGCTCAAGGTTATAGGAAATACTTGTGCAGGTTAATCTCAAGGTTGAGCAAAGCATATTGTATTTATCCAAATTATCTGACCAAGGGTGCAAGGAAATAGGAGGCCTGGAGAGCAGAGAAGAGGCCTGGATTTGGCTTGAGCTTGCTTGTGAGTTGGGAGATTGATTTTAATGAGTACTGGTATTTCTCTTGTGAGAACAAGAATTGTATTATCATCTTGAATTTCTTATTAATGCAATATAGATAGTGGGGTTTTGAGCTGTGGCTTTCCCCGAATATTTATTGTGTTATGTAACTTTCATTTTCTTCCTCTTGTCGGCTATTGTTTGCTCGATCTTTATCTGTTTTTGTTGTAAATAGTAGAAGTATATTCTTGTCTCTTGTTTTAGAAGATTACATGATATTGTGAATCTAGACTATTTTCTACATGGTATCAGAGCTGAGAACAATATACTAGAGGAGATTTCGAAGTTTTGAGTTTTGGAACATGAGTTTTCAGAGAAGATACGAAAAATTTTGTGCAAAATTTTTGAAAATAAATATCATATTTGGATTTCTTCTTAAAACATACCCAAATTAAAAAAAAATGGGCCGAAACAGAGTTCGAATGAGGGAGATATCGTTGATTTAAAATCAGATTTTTTTTCTAGAAAATTTCGTGACGGTGGGACAGATGAAATATATTGGTGTGCTAGCCAAGAACCTATATGATCTTGAGGTTCAAGATGCATGCAAAGAATTGAGGATCAAGGAAAATGTAAGAGACTTGGTGGTTGACATGGAGAGTAAATTACCTCCCAACATGCAATCTGAGAAGAAGTAGTCTCAGACAATTATGGAGCAGCCACAGTTGGAGAAGTAGAGAGGAGACTGAGTGGAAGCATCCACTCATGCAGAGACCTCCAGTAGGGGGAATTTCAAGCCAGGTGGGCAGAGGGATCACATGCATCGATACCTCTAGGTGTGTGGTGCGGCGATGTGAAGTGATAGTCCCAAGAGGGCTGAAATTGGGTAGGGTCCATTGAGTACATAATAGCAAGAGGAATCAGTGGGATTGATGCAGTAAGAGATTAGAGTGACAGAGGTTAGAGCATTCAGATAATGAAGAGTCTAGAGAGGGTTGAAAACAGTGCAGAAAGGCAAAGTCAACAGAAGCATAGAGTTTTCAGTCGACAAAGGCAATAGTAGTCAAAGACTTTGATGACAATGACATCATTATGATTCAGGTTGGATGTTTTTTTGTGTCTGGAGTTGCTAGAGCAACAAAACTAAATAGAACTATTGCATGTAGAAAATTCCAAAGGTCAGGATTGGGATCGAGTTGAATTCCTTTCTTGTTGAGTGGAAGTGTTGAAAATAGCAACAAGAAATGATAAAAATAGAATCGAGAAATTCCATTTTAATATGTCCTCGAATGAAACTCAGAATTAAAAGTCAAATTTTATTCTCATAGCAACTTGTAATAGTTAATTAGAGTGGGTTAACTTAGGAATTTTGAGTTAGAAGTATTTCTAAAGTCATGTATATGTTATCCCCATATTATAGGGATCTAGGATGAGTTAAGTATGCGTGGTAATTAGTTAACTCAATTTACTGACTTAAGTCGAGTTAAATTAGTTCCAAACTATTTGAGGAACTTGTTAGAGTCGGTCTAGTAGCCCTCCATCAGCGATCAAAACTCTTTGCATTTTCATAAGTAGGTGTCTCATCAGTGTCATCTCACTGCATTCCATTAGGCATGCCATAACCCTGATGGAGGAGCTGGTGTCTTTATTCCCCTCTTGGCACTGCTGGATTAAGTTGTTTCAGTCAATAAACTATATCAAAGTTGTTTGTCTTGTCTTGAGGTCAAAAGTCTTAGGTCTAGGGTTTAGGTCCAGTTTGTCTTCAAGGTCATGTCTCTAAAGTCAAAAAATTCCCAGCCGGCCAGAGGGATGATTATCAAAGTGTTTCTTCAAAAGATTTCATCTTGTACAGTTAATTTTTACCTTGGATTTAAAAACCCTGTTTTTAAAGCCAAGGTCATTTCTCAAAATTTTGTAAAAATTGTAAAAATTCAAAAATTCTTTGAAAGTCAGAATGCAGCCCTGGTCCCCTTTGCCAAGAGTCCTGAGAAGCTATCCCTGCAAAAATTTTCAAGAAAAAACATCAATTCAACCAATTTCAGGACAAAAGGAAACCAAAAAGTCAGCAACATTGAAAGTTTAAAAAAGTGTCATGAAAAACATTAGAAAGAGGGTTTTGACATGAAATAAATTCAAAACAAGGCTATAAAGTCTCTCTCTCCCTCCATTAAGCTTCATTGTAACTTCAAGCAATAGAGAAAATCGTTTTCAAGAGCATTTGGGCGGAATTGCAGAGAGGAACCGTGCGCGACCTCTCCACAGCTGTGCGCGACCTGTTGGGTGGGCGCGACCTCTCCAGGGGGTTCCAGCAGTTAGAAAAAACAAGGGCGCGACCTCTTGGGTGTGCGTGACCTCTCAGTCCTGTACGCGACCTTTCAGGAGCTCACCTACAACAATTGATTATAAACTTCAAGAAGACCCTAAATTTCCTCAAGCTTGTCAGGTAGGCCTTCAATCATATAAATTATGGTTTGCTAAAGCTTGAAGAAGATCATGATCATATTTTCAAAGCCTTCATTTGCAAGTAAAGACTCCATGTTCTTTTGCTTGAAAATGTCAAAGTTGCTAGGGTTTGTTTTGTTGTTTTAAGGTATTCCTTTTCATTCCTATTGTTCCTACATTTTCCCACCTCCCATTTTTTACTCCCTTATCACTGTTATTTAATTTCCCTACCAAAAATATTAAGAAATCAAAAATCAAACCCTAAACCCTACCTCCCACAACATCCTTGCAAATGAAATTGTATGATGATGTAAATGTCATAATTCTTCCCCTAAACTCCCTGTTTCATATGTTTTTCCCAATTTCCCTTCCAAGTCTCCCTTCCCTAACATTTCCCTTGTGCTACTTGTCCCCTTGAAACAACATTTCAAAACAGTTAAAACAGCAGTTTTTAAAGCAGAAGCAGCAGTACATTTCAGCCACTTTGCTCCTGAAACCATGTCAGAAACCGAAACCGACTATGAGCAAAGTGATGACCATGAGTCAGCTTCAGAGGTTGAGGTACAAAGGAGGAGGGGTGGTAAGGGTGGTCACCATGTGAGAAAGGAGGCCACCACTTTGACCTATTTGCAGGCTTGTCCACTTGCAGTCACATGTTTCCGCTACTTCTCATGTTATGAATTTTGCGAGAGGATTTCTCAAATTCAGCATCACAGGGAATTGGTCCGCTTGTTTGTTTTACATTTGCATGACGGGCATGTAAATATTGCAGGGGTGGATTTTACATTGACACCTGAGACGGTTTCTCAAGCAACAGGGATTCCTAATGTTGGAGAAGAGTGGAACAAGCGCAAACTATTGGACAGATTTCAGTATGAACCTTACATTAAACCTCAATATATGAGGTACATGACTGGTGTATTTCATTTCAGGTTTTTGAAGGATGAGTATGTTCCCTTGATGAAGCTCATCATGCGCTATTTCACCTGTGAGGGTAGATTTTCGCGTTTGTTTTTCTACCATATTCGCGTGTTGATGCATTTCACACGAGTACGGATGATGAACATACCATTTTTCATGTGCTGTAATATTGAGAAGATGGTGCCATTGGTGCAGAGAAAGAGTCCAGCACAGCAACATAGGATCCTCTATCATTATGGTTTGATTAAGCTTGTGGTCATACATCAGTTGGCTCAGCATAGCATCCCATGGGAGGAGTTTATCTCTCATGAGTTCTTCACAGGGACACCACCACATCCTGAGATTGTTCATGAGGAGGGAGGACCATCACAGCACCATGATATCCCTGAGACTAGACATGTCAGCTCTCCTCCATTGTTCACTTATCAGAGAGGCCACAAGGCTTTATTTGCAGTAGCTAGGCGAGTATTTTCTCCACATCAGGTGGAAGGGGTCTCGCCTTCTTCATCAGCACCGCGAGTGTTATCTCCACATCAGGTGGAAGGGGTCTCGCCTTCTTCATCAGCACCGCGAGTGTTATCTACACACCAGGTAGAAGGGGCCTTGCTTCCGACAACAGCACAGGTATCAGAGAGGGGCAAGCAGCCCAGGATTGAGCAAGGATTGTCATGTGATCCAGATATTGACATCATTGATATTGAGGATAGCTCCCCTGCCTCAAAGCTCAAGGAGATCATCCGAGAGCAAAGGACCGAGAATGAGTCATTGCACAAGAAATTACAGATGGAAAAATGGATAATTAACTATTTAGATCAGCGCAACAAACAATTGGAGGATGATCACGAGCTTTATGAGCAGCGGAAGATTCGTGAAGACCGGGAATTGGCTCATAGAAGACCCGGTGATTTGATACCCATAGATCGAGAATCTATGCTTATTAGGTTCAATTCTCATTTGGAGAGGTTGCTGGCCAAGGCCAATAGAGATAAGGACCTGCTCCAGAATATGAAGAACCACTATTGGGCCCGAATTCACGTATGCAAGGCAAGAATGAAGGTGCTCCAAGGACGGTTGGCCAAGGCACTCAAATGAAGAAAAAGGCCCGATCCCCTCCATATATTGGCTGAGGCTTCCTTGAAGGAGCATGGTGCTAAATGACTCAACCCCAGCACAAATTTCAAAAAAAATTGAGCATTTTTGGTCATTTATGAATTTTTTGGTCAAAAAACAGGTTTTCTTCACCAAGAGGTGCGCGACCCTTTCGATTAGGAGGTAAATTTCAGGAAAAGTTTGCATTTTTGGATTTTTCATGCAAAGGTGTACTTTCTCAATGAAGATCAAGAAATTTCACCAAGTTTTGAGCCTCCAAAAGGTCAAAAAACAAGCAAAAAATGACTTTCTGCCACCTTTTTGACACACAGGAAGCAGTCTTGGGAGATTGAAATTTTGGAAGGGCAAATGAACACCAAATTCAGAAATTCCACTTGGGTTGGAAATTAGACATCTAGACCTTTCCAACAAGCCCACGAATGCCTCATGTGGACACCTGGAAGTGCCTCAAACGCTGCTCCAAATGTGCGCGACCTCTTCAGAATCAGTGCACGACCTCTTGGGCAATTTTCACAGAAATTGTGCCTACAGCTCAGCAAAACGCAGTTTTGACTAGGTTTGAATTTTTGGAGTGGATTTTGATCCTCCTTGATGTAAATGATGTAATTTTATGATATTTTTACACTCATTTATCTCTTCTAGAAGATTCATTCATGAGATAGGCAAAATTTAATGAATGAATTGGTTTCCTAGCTTATAGAGGCAAGTTGTTTTGACTGCCTAGATTTTAGTGCTCAGTTTGGAATTGGTTGAAACAGCTCCTAGGATAGTGAGCTCGACCCCTAGAGGCAAGGAAATATGTTAGCTTTCCTATATTATGTACTTTCTTAGTCATTTTCATGGTTGGACTCTTGAGGGAGAAAGCTTCTATTGTATTACTCATTGTATCTCTGCAATTTTTGGCTAAGGAAGACCAGGGTTTTGCAGTCCTTTTTGGGATTCTTGTGGTTACATGTATTGATGGTGTTCTTCTATTTGTACTTGTAAGTTTTTTATGTAAATCATCTTCTTACTTTTTCTTCTGCAAATTAGGCAAATGAAGTGTTAAGGTAGAATCCATGGTTTCTATGCTCTGCCTTTAAGTTTGCTTAATATCAATGTTTTCAGTTGTTTAAGGAGAATTCAAGGTGATTGCTTGCTCTCCTTAGCTTCTCACCAGTCATTCTCATCCATCCACATCTATCAAAGGCATCAATACAGTCTCCTACCTTGCCCCAAAGAACCCCCTGCGAAAATTGTGTCCAATCCCCGCACCCAAAATTGCCTATTACACAGTAATTTGTCACCATTGGTCACCGTCCCTGTTACCCCTGTTTTCATACATTGGAGGATGCATTCCAGGACCTGTGAGCAGTGACATAGCCTAAAAAAAATTGCATTATGTTCCCCTGAGTATGTACTTCATGTTCCCTGACGACACCTTCTGCAAATTATCCCTGAAAAGTGCCCTTTTTCCATTGGCGCAGGTACACAGTGTCTTATCCGCGCCAATCACTGAGATCCTCAAAAAGGGGCGTGCCCATTGGCGCTCTATCCTAGAACAACACTCGCGCCAACTAAGTTTGGTAATGATTTTTGGACAACGCGCACCCATATGTTTTTCCTTTCAGATCATGAAGTCGGTTGAGGGAAAAATCCATCTGATAGAGGTCGAGAGTCATTGACACCTATCCTCAGTAGCTTTTCGGAGATAATGTCGATCCACAATGGGTGTCCTGGTGCATTGAATCTTCCTCCCTTCTCCATTTATAAAAGTTTGTCCTCATGCATTAGACAAGCTAGTTTTGTGAGTTCTGGAGTAATGCTAGTTGTGATTATGCTTGTCTGGAGTGATAGTAAGAATCTTGAAGCATAGGGAGGTTATGCTGCTGGAATCCTAAGAGAGAGAAGGTCTATTGCAAGGCATACATAGTTGCTCGCCCAGCCAGAGAATAGGTTCAACGTCAGAACCTTGGTTGTATCTTTCTCTGCCTATTATTCATTAATAGATGACTATCATTATGGTTCCACTCTTATTGTCTTTATAATGATGATCGAGTTATATCCTTTCTGACTGATATATAGTTGCATCTATTGGATTTTATGCTTGTATTTGTGTCGTTCTTTGCATGTGTAGGTGTCCGTTCACGAGGATCATGGGGATTGTGACCAGCCGGAGCAAAGGAACGGGAGCTACGACTCTTCTACAAGTACTAGCGTTGGAATCCAGGTAGGCCCTTATCATCGATCTTTGATTTGCAATTAGGAACCTGCGTGTTAGCGTTGTTTGATTGTTGCTATACCCCATTTGGGCTAGTGGGATCGCCTCTGTCCGCAGAGGGGATTTACCTGTTCAACATTGCCTTTCCCTAATTTTCTACCAAAACCCTAAAAAATCCCAAATCAAACCTTTTTATCAGTTTACTAGCCTAAAATCAGTGTTTCCACATTGGTTATCTCGCCCATTGAAGATCTTTACCGAGATAGACCGGAGAGAGCCCTCTCCTGCCCCGTAGGGCTAGCTATAAGGCTAAGTGGTTTGATGTTGCCTTGAAGTTTACCTTTTTCAGCCTGAGGTGAAATTTCAAGCGCTAACATATTGGCGACTCTATTGGGGAGAACAAACTTGTTTGTTGATTGATGTGCTTGTTTCATAAGTCTTAGACGGAGCCTGAAGATTATGCCAGGTAGCCTTCGAACCTCTTTTGCTTTGCATAAGCGCAAGTAGATAAACGCTACTTCAGTCAATCTCCGTGAGCTTGTGAATACAGCACTTCGATTGCATTTTACCCTATTGTATTGTAAACTCTAAACTTTTGGATGATTAGTTAAGAGTTTTCACAGGCTGATTGGTTAGTTGTTCCTTGATATCCAAACTGGCTTCTGATTCTGGTCATATATTCAAATCTCATTCATGTCCACCTATTTTTAAGTATCTTGAAGACATTTATTTTGACGAGAGTTTTGAGTTGTCCTTGTTCAAAACTAAATCTGAAAGTGCACTTGATTCCCTAGTTCCCGGCCCTGATTTTGCTGTTGCTCTTGATATTGAGAGACACAATAAATTGATTGACAATTTCATCCTAAGATCTCTTCAGTCAGATATTCACGCCACCAGTCTTGCTGAGTTCGTTGAGCATATACCTGTCCATATTGGATCCACTATCACAGCGCATGAGCAGACCAATCCTCCTTTTATTTCTATTTCTCCTATAATCACTTATCCATAATCTACAGTCAGTTCGCCCTCTACATCCCATACCACTTCTCCTCATACTCCTCCTCATATTCCTCAGACTCCTCCTCATATTCCTCAGATTCCTCATATTCCTCATACTACAGCTATACCTATTCCACCTACTCCCCCTAGACCCAATCTATCTAAAGCAATGGTTGCCCGATTTGCTCCCCTTGCTCTTCCCCAAAATCTGCATGATATGCCAGCTGACTACCAGAGTAAAATCCCTATGTTTGATGGCACTCCTCAAAGTGTCTCTACTCAGCAACATATTGACAAAATCACAACTTTCTTTGATCTATATGAGATAGATGAAGAAGATGTTACCATGTGGTTGTTCGTGCAAACATTTGGAGGAGAAGTTAGAAAGTGGTTCAGAGGTTTGACATCCGGGAGCATCACTACTTTAGAGGCACTTCAAAGGCATTTTTTAGATCGTTGGGAAATTAGAAAGGATCCACTTCAAATTAATGCTGAATACAATAACCTCAAGCGCAATCATGGTGAGTCCGTTCAAGATTACATCATCAGATTTAATACAGTTTACAATGCTATTCCAGATGACTTAAGGCCATCTAGAAAATATGCACTTCTCAAATTTCCGGATGGCTTTGATCCTGAGATGGCTTATTCATTGAGAGATAGAGATCCTCCTACCTTGGAGGATATGCAGAAAATTGTTGTCATCGTTGAGGCAAACTTGAATGATAAGAGATCAAGAATGAAGGTTGAAAAGCGAGTCACAATCAAAGAGGAAGCGTCTACATCAGATCATCTCCTCCGCAACGTCGAACAGATTAAAATAGCACTTCAAAATATTCATCTTGACAAGCCGGAGCCACAGATTCGTAATCCAAATTTTAGAGGTCCGCAACAGCCCCAATATAGAATCAAACAACGTGAAACAAGGGAACAAGAGGCAGCAGTTCAGCAACAAATTAAACCTCCACTTCAGCAAAATTTTGTGATCCAAGAATCCGAGGATGAAGGTGATACGGTGGGAGAAAATCACTTCTTCACCCCTGATGATTTCCCCACTTATATTACAGAAGAGGAAGAGTTGGTGAGTAACTCTATCATCCCCCAAGATGAGCATTATATCTTGTCAAATGATGCAACACTTGAAGAAGAATCAGAAGAATATCAAAGAGGGTACTTGAATGCTTTATCAGCTCAGCAGAATCAGCAAAGACAATTGAGAAAACGAATTGTTCCCACAAATCCTATTCAAAAGAAAACAGATGGTTCAGCAAAGAATGTTTCAGCTGCCCCACAGAAAAAAGGGAAAGAGATAAGTGATCCTTCAGCAGGTCAATCATCATCAGCAAGCAAGATAGATCAGCCATCAAGCACACCGAGAGATAAAGATGAAAAAAGAGACAATCCGGACAAAGAAGGTGAGAAGGTTTCAGTTTTCAGTTTGGAGAATGAAATTTCAAAGTTGAAAGTGTCCATTCCTTTGATGGAAATCATGAAGAACATCACTTACCGAGGCCAAATCTCCAAGATGCTGCATTTTGATCCAATGCTAGACACGGTGAATGTAGAAGATGATCAGCCAGAATTGATTTTTGGCCTCGCTTTAAATGGTGAGTCTCCCAAAAGTGATGTTCCTCCATTCTATATCAGTTTGCAATTGCATGAGTATGTTTTGCATAATGCTATGTTTGACTCGGGAGCATCGCATAATTTGATGTCGAAAGCAATCATGGAAAAGCTGGGACTAGACATCACAAGGAAGTGTCATGATTTGTATTCGTTTGATTCTAGCCGGGTAAAATGTATTGGTTTGATCAAGGACTTGGTTGTGAGCTTGGATCAAATCCCAGCAAAGAATGTTTTGATGGATGTGGTGGTGGCGGATATTCCTCTGCGATTCGGAATGTTGCTTTCGAGATCTTGGGGAGCTAAGCTTAAAGGTACACTTCAGCTTGATTTTTCTTATGCTACAATCCCGGTTTTTGGTCAGATGAGGAAATTATATCGGGAACAAAAGATGAAATACATGATCACTAGTAAGGAAAATCCGGTTAATCATCCTGTAAATTATGTACAAACAGATTTAGAGTCATTTGTTTTGTTTGCAGATAATTTCAATGAGATAGATATTCAGTTAGTTCAAGCAGAAGATATACCAGACATTACAGAAAATTTTAGAGAAATTTTGAGAAAGGAAAGCGAAGAAGTGTCTGCTATCATGGAGCCAACAGCTGAAATAAATGGGCAGCAAATAGAAAATGCAGAAGCATCACATTTTCAGCACTTAGAAGACGATGAGGATGGTCTTTGGACCATGGATTTCGATGGCGTTGTGGGCAACGATGGTGCTGGTATAGGTGTATGGATTCGAAGTCCATTTTCTGTCCGAAACAAAGTCCCAAGCAAGGTACGAGTATGTTCTTACAAATTGGCATTCGATTGTTCAAACAATGAGGTGGAATATGAGGCTCTCATTGCTGGTCTAAAAATCCTTAGGAAGCTGAAAGCAAAGAAGATAGAAGTATATGGCGACTCCGAGTTGGTTATAAAGCAAGTGAAAGGTGAATTCCAGGCCAATCATCCTCGTATGCGAGCATATCGAAATGCTGTCCTAGATATCCTGAAAAAATGCTGTCCTAGATATCCTGAAATTGTTTTATGAACATACTTTGACATGTGTGCCACGCATTCAAAATGGTGTTGCTGATGCATTGGCTAAGGCAGCAAGCAATCTTAAAGTCCCCATGAATTCCAGCAATAAGCTTGAGATCTATGTGAAGCACCGTCCTATAGTACTAGACAATCAAAGGTGTTGGCAAGTTTTCCAAGATGATGAAGAAATGAAGAATTTTCTGCAAGTTGAAGGTGAGTTCAAATACATCTCCATAGATACAGAACCCGAAGAAGTAAATTAGATGGATGTATTGCAACTTAAGGATAACATCATTCCTAAAGGATTAATTCCTTTAGAGGAGCTGTTCGATCAAGATGACATAGCCCGCAAACCAACTTTGAGGCCAACAGAAGAAGGTGTTGAAGAAGTGAATGTCGGAACAGCTGATAATCCAAAAATGGTGAAACTATCAAAAGCATTGTCACCAAAGGTAAAGAAAGAATATATCAGATTGTTGTCTTCGTTTTCTAATGTTTTTGCATGGGATTATTCAGATTTGAGAACTTATGAAACAAGTATAATTCAGCATACTATTCCCATAAAGCCAAATCAAAAGCCTTTCCGACAAAAATTGAGGAGAATTAATCCTAAGTTGCTGCCTTTGATTGATAAAGAAGTTAATAGGTTGTACAAGTCTGTAATTATAGTGCCAATCAGATTTTCCGACTGGATTTCCAACTTAGTGCCCGTGAGAAAGAAGACCGGTGAGATCCGCTTGTGTATAGACTTCAGAAATATGAATAAGGTGTCGTTAAAGGACAATTATCCGCCGCCCAAGATGGATCACATACTGCAGAGGGTAGTTGGGGCATCAAGGATGTCGCTACTTGATGGTTATTCCGGGTACAATCAGATTTTGGTGCATGAAGATGACCGCGACAAGACTACATTCACTACTCCATGGGGGACATTTCATTATGCCAAGATGCTGTTTGGATTGAAAAATGTAGGTGCTACCTTTCAGCGGGCGATGGACATGGCCTTTGCTAATGAGAAGGATGTCTTTTTGGTCGTGTATCTTGATGATTTAACTGTGTTTTCTAAATCTGATGAAGAGCATTTGTATCATTTAACAATGGTGTTTCAAAAGTGCAGAAAATATGGTATCTCATTGAATCTGAAGAAGAGCCTTTTCGCCATGAGTGAAGGCAAGATGTTGGGCCACATCATTTCCAAATATGGAATTCGTATAGATCCTGCATGTGTAGAAGCTATTCAGCAACTAGAGCAGCCCCGAAACAAGAAGGAGATTCAGTCCTTTAATGGCAAGTTGAATTTTCTGCGTCGCTTTATTCTGAATCTTGTCGAACACCTTAGAGAAATCACTAACATGCTTAAAAAGGATAGCCAGCTCAAATAGACCGAAGAGGCGGTAAAGTCTTTCAATTCGGTGAAGTTAATTTTATCTTCAGCCCCAACTCTCATCAGCCCGGATTATACACAAGATTTTATTTTATTTTCATTTGCTTTTGAGCATACATTGGCAGCTGTGCTGATGCAAAAGAGAGATGGAGTTGAGAATCCCATTGCTTTTTTCAGTCGTATTATAAGGGATGGAGCGTTGAAGTACAATATTATTGAAAAACAAGCATTGGCGCTGGTAAAAGCTCTGAAAGATTTCCGGGTGTACATACTGAATTCTCATATTTTAGCATATGTTCCCAACGCAACTATTAAGGATGTCTTGGTACAAGCAGAACCGGAAGGAAGAAGGGGAAAGTGGATCACTGCACTATTAGAATATGATGTGGAAATTAAGCCTACTAAGTTGATCAAGGGTCAAGGTCTTGCTAAGATGATGGCTGAAACAAATCTCCATGTCCTAGACATCAATTTGATTGCTACCTTATCCGATGAAGATGAAGAAAATTCAGCTCTACAGGTATCCGATATCTTTGTTTCTTCTCCTTGGTATGCTGATATTGTATATGTGCTTCAAAATTTGTCTTCACCTCCCGGGATGCCTCGAAAAAAAACTAGGACATTGAAATTAAAGGCTGCTAAATTTTGCATCATCAAATCTGCATTATATTGGAAAGACCCCGGTGGCATATTGTTGAACTGTTTGGTCGAGGAGGAAGCTAAGAGAGCTGTAGAGGATTTTCACAAAGGTGACTGCGGGGGCCACTTGTTTTGGAAGACCACGGCAAACAAGATCCTAAGGGCTGGTTTTTATTAGCCTTCATTATTTTCAGATGTATATAAAGCAGTCAAGAGTTGTCACGAATGTCAAATTTTTCAAGGAAAGCAGAAATTACAGCCATTTCCGCTCAAACCCATTGAAGTCAGCGCACCATTTCAGCAGTGGGGCTTGGATTTCTTGGCGAAATCCACCCAGCATCTTCCGGGCAACATCGATGGATATTGACAGCCACCGATTACTTCACGAAGTGGATTGAAGCCATCCCCACCCGGCAGGCCACAGACTCGGTAATTATTTCTTTCCTTGAAAATAACATATTGTCACATTTCAGCTGTCCACATAAGTTGATTACAGATAATGCAGCAGCATTTAAATCAAAGAAGATGGTTGATTTTTGCTACAAATATAATATCAGTTTGGGGCATTCGACCGCCTATCATCCGCAAGGAAATGGGCTGGCTGAATCTTCGAATAAATCTTTGGTAAACATCATAAAGAAATTGTTGGAAATCAACAAGAAGAGCTGGCACAAAAAGTTAGTAAATGCATTATGGGCTGATCGTGTAAGTCAGAAAAAGTCAATTGGTATGTCACCCTTTGAACTGGTTTACGGGACAGATGCAGTGTTTCCTACTTCGCTTAGTATTCCAGTAACAAGATTGCTTCAAGAAGTTGGCGGTGAGGAGAATCCAATGCAAAGGCGGATTGGTCAAATGATTCAGTTGCAGCAGATACGCGAGGAGGTTCTTCACAATACTCTCAAATTGCAAGAGCACATAAAGAAAATCTATGATAGGAAAGAAAAACCGGATGATTTCAAAATCGATGATGTGGTTTTAAGGTAGGATGCCCGAAATGAAGACAAAGGGAAACATGGAAAGTTTGACAACTTGTGGAAAGGTCCTTACAAAATTGCAGCATATCGTGGTCCAAATGCCTTTCTTCTCAAAGAAATGAATGGTGATGAATGTCTCGGTGGGTCGGTTAATGGTCGGCTGCTCAAAAGGTATCATGTTTGAGCATTTTCTGCTCTATTCATTATCATTGTAATTACCACTTTACTTTTATTTCACTGCAAGTGTGAACTGATCTTACATCTTTAGTCTGGGGCCCACGGTGAAGGCTATAATTCTGAAGATGGAGATTAGTTGGTGTGAGTTTTTTAGGTTGCTTTAATCAATCCATTTTCTGCATAGAGTTGAGTTAGTTTGTGTCGAAAGTTAGTTTGATTTTCAGTCAAGTGTCCAAGTCAATAAAGTTGTCCAAAATTGGGTCACATGTGTAAATAATGACTCCATTGCCCAATGGATGAGGCACTAGTCAACTCTCCCAGAGGTCTAAGGTTCTTGGCACCTCCAAGGAGCTACCATCCCCATTGGAGCCAATGT
>APFE031731425.1:0-12756 GCA_000404065.3 Pinus taeda | reverse complement strand
GATTCACTTAAATAAAACCTATTCTTGAAAATGGGCGAATGGAAGGTTGTAACTCCTAATTTCAAGGGCTAAATTTACCTTTTTACCCTCTCCCTTAAAATAAGGTGGGCTATTTGAGGTGATTTGTAAAAATGTACTATGATACAAAATATTCGCCCACTAAAAATTTAAAACCCCTTAATTTCGCCAAAGGGCGAACATTCGCCCCTAAAATTATCCTTGTCTATAGCCTCTGTATCCTGGGAGGAAATTGCCCCCTTCGCCACCATCGCCTTCTGCAGTCGCTGCCTCGACTCCGATTCCCCATCCTCATCCTGGAAGCCGCGGGCAAAATCTGTGAATATCCACAGCTGGTGTGGCTGACACATGCGTGGAGACCTAAGCGCAGTACTTCTGCAGAAGATCACGGACCAATTCGATCTCGCGACCCGGGGAATCTACGCCTCCTCCATTTGTGAGCTTCTCAATTCGGCAGATCGCGGTTGAGCGATCGATCCTCCACCGCTTGTTCTTATCAGATCCGCAACGATATGGCCAGAAAATCCCGGTAATCCTCCGCATCATCATCTAAGTACTTCAGTCATAATTAATTTTTCACACATTAACACAAGGCGTAAAGTTGTTCTGTTGGCTTGTGTTTCAAGATACTATCAACTACATACAACAGAATATTAGACAGCTGGAACAGGACACAGATAACGACAATTAACCCTGCACTGTAGAGCTGAATATCTGTTTAACAGACGATATTGTCCCGATTACAGCGAAAAACTGTGCCAAAACAGATGATCAGGACATCTGAAATCATGAAACCCAAAGAACAATCCTTCCTACAAGCGATGAAGTGAAATGCAGCAGGCAATACAGACACTACTGACCACAAGAGACAGAAAGTCTGCAAAATTGGGCACGAACAAAGCAACTTGGGCAAATTGGTGGGGATTATTAGTCTTGAGAAGCTCTGCCAATAGCTTCGTCGATTTCATTTGTCTCTTACTCAATTCTGCAACTCTCTCTGATTCCGAAGCTCCGCATGTTGTCGTGGGATGTGAAGTCACAGATGATCTTAACGCACAACGAACTTGTGGATCGAGGCCGTAATTGCAACTTGAATTAGAGCAACTGCCGAAGGGTGTGAAATTCAAGCGAGCAACAGGTTTAATGAGTGCATGACAGACAAATAGGGCCATTGGAGCAAAGCTCTCGCCTCAGTGCCTGGACAACAGTTGATTTCTACTTCCTCGCCTTATCTTCAAATGGGTTGCCAAAAAGGGAATTGCCTGATCTCGTGACTCTGGCGTGAGCATATAGCTGCTGCATTCCGACAGACAATGCACTACTCGATATTCATAAGTCAGGTTAATATCCGCTGGGAGTTTACGTCCACGGACTAGGTTTGAATCTCAACCGTGGGTGCTTGCAGCACTAATACAAAGTTTACGTCCACACTCACCGTTGGAAAATCTCCACATCATGACCCTGACCCTGACTGGCTCGAACCCGCGACCTCCTTGCTCGGACAACGGATGATGGACAAACGAATATTCACAAAACTTTTATTCTCTTCAGCCCAGGAGCAGCCAAGCCCACAGGGGGCTAGGCCCTCAGGCTCTGATACCAAGATAAAAACAGCTCAATCAATATATTTTCTATTAATTGTTGAATGAGAAAATTACAGTCAATAGTCTCAAGATAGGAATTCTATCTTGGACGTACACTAGTGTGGTTGAGACTATTGGCTGTATAAATGTGTGTGTAATTTTCTCATTCAACAATTAATAGAAAATATATTGATTGAGCTGTTTTTATCTTGGTATCAGAGCACAGGATCAGAGGCCTGTGTATTGTGAATGCTCTCAGTGGTGTGGATTTTGCCCGCCTAGAAATCCACAGAAACTTAATCATATATTATGCATAAATGGTGTATGTGCAAATACACTCACACACACAGATTACATTCAGATCACTCTATTAAATAGAGTTTTTGAGATCTAACTTATTCCTAATTTAGAGAGAGTGGTTGAGAGAATTTCTTAACCATCACAAACCAATCTCTCAAATATGGAATGTAAGCATTAATTCCAACATCCCCCCTTAATGATTACATTACATCAAAATAACAAAATAATCAAGCTTGTGAGTAGATGCTCCATCAAGTTGCCTCGTAACCCTCGGAAAGGTGTAGTTGGCAAGTTGGATTCCCGAGTTCCTTTCTCAACTCCCGAATCAAGGATCTCCCGAAGTCAATTACTGGACAGCATCCCAATCTGTCGCATAACCTCATTAGGAAACCACTTCCACGTCTACCACTAATGAGGGATCCTTCCCTAGATCCGCAACTGCCATACTATCTGGACAACCATCCATATTGAGCCTTACTACTTCTTGATCTTTAAATACTGGCATCAGACACATAATTGAACTGCTGGTTATTTTAAAAGAGTTTAATAAATCCCAGAAAATGCACCAAACACTGACTTCTCAAGTCAGAACAAAATGGGCCGCTCACGCCACGGTCGTTGGCTGCTCCAGGTGACAGATGAAAACATCTTCAAATTGAAAAATAACCAATATAGAAACATAATCACATCACTACCTCACTCTGTGCGTACTTCTTCAATCCATCTGGCAGTGTTGAGGAATGACTGCCGGATTGCAACATCATAAACAACGACAGCAACAGAAGAGTCTCGAATGTAACTTGGGAGAAGACTACGGAATCGCTCCTGGCCTGCAGTATCCCACAGCTGCAAACGAACAGTTCGGTCCTCAAGGTACATTGTCTTGGACAAGAAATCGATACCAATGGTAGCCTGATACATGTTGTCAAACTTGTCATACATGAAGCGAGTGATAATGCTGGTCTTGCTAATGGACTGATCTCCCAAGAACAAAAGCTTATATTTGGCAAGAGGCGAGACACTTGCCATGGTTGTACTCATTCTGTTTGCAATGCTGTTAATAGTGTCACTGGTTCCAACATAAATACATTTATTTTTGGTCCGCTCTACACGCAGGTCTTCACGCAACGGATACCAAATCAGATCCCAACAAAACAATTACGCGGACCGATTTTGGCAGAACCCTGGTTCTGAAAACCTCTACCACCATTATACGCTCTAAGCTTAGCTCAAGGACTGTATCATCCGCTACGAGCAGTACAAGGCCTGCATCAGGGCTGAAGGGCTTTGAAATGCGGTGGCCAAGCAAACTGAGATGACAACGGCACAGTTTTTACAGCGGCTCCAAATAATAGCAGCACTTTTTTTACACAGCGTCACTTAGTAGTAATTTCCCACAGCAACACGATTTAAGGCAGCGTTACCCAGTAGCAAAATCACACAGCAGCACGACTACAACAAAAATTGTAGCTACTCCTTAACAATATACAATCTCTTCTCACTGTCGAGCAGCTTTCCCTCCTCGGCTGATCCACTGCTCAAGAGTCACTGTCGTCTTGCAGGCCGCAGCTCACAACAGACATACTCCCATAAAATAAACTCATTCTAGAACCACAGGCTGGCAACTCTAGGCGGGCGAAATCCACACCACTGAGAGCATTCACAATACACAGGCCTCTGATCCTGTGCTCTGATACCAAGATAAAACAGCTCAATCAATATATTTTCTATTAATTGTTGAATGAGAAAATTACACACACATTTATACAGTCAATAGTCTCAAGATAACCTGGATGCGGGTGTTTGTATTTGCATTAATGGTCAGTTATGAGCATGCCACGCGGAGAGGACAGCGGGCAGCTGGACACGAAAGCCATGAAGGATATTAAGCAGGCTGAAAGGAAAGGCATTCAATGCCATTCATTGCAGCTGCTGTCCCAAGGTAAGCGGAACGACGATATTAGGATGGAGGATTTTGTCACAGGAACATTCTTCCCAGCTTGGTTCAGGTTGCAGGAAGAGAGCTTGCTCTCCAAGGATACGAAGTGTGCTGGTTCGTTGGGGAACGAGGAAGGTGGCAAAGGTTGGAGCAGGCCCTTCCACATAGTAACTTTCAACCCTGTGTATGCTCCTTTCTTAACTCCCCCTCGGGATGTAGAGGTTGGGACTGATAGCGGGATTCGCTCAGTAGCGGAACAGCATTGCAGCAGTGCTGTTTCCCTTGCTGACGAATTCAGCTTCTTCAGAGTTGTAGCTATTTGGGTTTCAATCTAGGTGCTAACCAGCCTTCAGGCTTGGTTGAAGCAACCTCTGAATTTAAGTTTGCTTGCCTCTTACCAGACTAAGTACATGGCTCCTCGTTTAAGGGCCACTCCTCGGCGTGGGCGTAATTCTGGACAACGGGGAGGTTCTGGAGGGAGAGGCGGTCAAATCCCTCGTCTAATTTCGCCTCTCGCCTTTGCTTCGCCCCCCTCGACAAGATCAGAAGAATCTGGCCACTCCATCAGCAATACAGTGCAATCAACAAGGTTTCAATTTCGACGCCGGTCAAACAAACCGCTGATTTCAGCGCTTGTGACGGTAATCTTCTCGGAAGAAGATGAGGAGGATGTAAGTCCGAAGGAGGCTTCTGAGGAGCATTCGCCTTCTCCGTCAGATAATTCCTTGCAGAGCAGGTGGATGGAAGAGAGTTCATATGCCCCTTTGTCACAGAGCAAAGTGGAGGATGAAAGCACTTTCGCTCATTCAGAGGAGCAGGCAAAGGTGCTTCAGGAGATAGGGAGCATGAAGGATAAGAACATTCTGGATCCTACACAGGAGAAAGCAGAGGCGCATCAGGAGATGGAAGATATTAAGCAGGATTCGCCCCAGAAGCACACCATGGATGAGGAGCCTAATAATTCCTTCGCAAACATTCTGTATCTCAAGTTGCCGTTGGGAATGAGGCCCGAAGATGTCGAGGATGGTGTGGAGGTCACCTGGGAGCCAGCCCCGATTAAGGAGACTGGGCAAGGATCAGTGAATCCCAAGTAACATGCTTTGTTTTGGTGGTGTCAGGTCACATGCTCTGTTTTTTTATTCCGATATTCTGGTTCGGCTTTACTGGTTCAGTGTTTGGAGGTTGGCGACGAATCCAGCCAGACAACGGCAAGTCAACAAAAACTTTTTGGTAGCTTTGATAATGCCAAGAAATATGTCAGGTCTTCAGGCCTGTAAGATCTTTTCCAATTGCATATAAGTCTGCTCTAGCTTGTTTTAAAATGTACAATGTTCCTTACAGAAGGAGGAACAGACAGTTTGTTAGAATTTTTGATAGAGAGCTGCCATGTCACTCTCAGAGGTTCAATCCTCTTGTAAATATTTTTACAGTTTTTTTTTTTTTTTTAATATATAAGTAGATTAGTCTTTGCCCAGGAAAAAAAAAAAAATAGTCTCAAGATAGGAATTCTATCTGGACGTATACACTAGTGTGGGTTGAGAGATTCTCTCAACCACACACTAAACTAGAAGAAACTAAATCCCTATTATGTAGGAACAAACTCCTCAAATGGAAAATTACAACCATAGACAAGTAGGAATTAATTATTTCCAACTCTGGACCCTCGGCCTAATGATCTAAAAACCTTAGTACTCATAAATCATCCATCTATCATTCATTTCATTTCATAAAGTTGCCTAAGTGAAAAAACCTATTTTACTTAGGAAATACATAATATCACTTGAAAACCCCCTTTAGCCTAAGTTTCTATGTGAATTTTTAACATTGGCTTAGCACTTATTTCATTCTGTTTCATATTAATTTCTAACTATTATTATATAAATCTGTTGAAAATGCAACAAGATGATGGAGCTTAGTGAAAAGAAGTTGCCTTCACTAAGTGGTCCCGCAGGCTATTTTTGGCGCAAAGTCTATTTTTAGACTATGTCTATTTTAGACATATGGATCATGGTCTATAGTTGCAGGATGCTATTTAGGATGATTTGGTCATGTGGTAAAATAGAGGACTTCTATTTTTAGACTATGGGCGGGAGTCTATTTTTAGACTGCCAGCCTAAATATAGAACAATCAAATATTATTAGCTCTTAATAATATTTGGACTATAAACATTATCTTATCCTCTTGCAGCACTTCAGTTCGAGCTAAGGATGTGGCACATGCAGCTGCCAGAAGGAAATACGTGTTTCTTATGGGTTACTTGAGCTATTGCATGGAGGACTTCAGTTAGGACTTCAGTGATTGAGTTCTGTGGAGTTGAAAGAGGAGTTGATGGAGTTGTGTTCAGTTTGACTTAGTTGAACTAGTTGTATTTAGTCTAACTGCCAAATACACTAGTGATGAGTGTTGTGAATTAATTATTAATTAATTCACTAATTATTAACTCATAAATCAACTAAAGAATACATCAGTTAACTCAGTGCATGGACAGTACAGTGGAGACAAGTATTAGAGGTGGGTGAAAGGGTGAGACTACCATCAGTTGTGACTATAGTTGTGCATGAGATTTGCACAATCATTGATTGAGATTGCCAATGAGGATTGCGTAGTACAAGCCAAGGGAATTCGAACTTGGATCTGATCTATTCTCAACTTGGATTGTGCAGTAGAGGCAGGCAAACAGTGGAGGAGATTTGAACTCGTGGCTTGTTCAGATCTGAGCTAGTTTGTGTGTAGCAGGTGGAAATAGTACTGAGTACTTGTGAGGAGTATTGTAATATGTATTGTTAAATGTTATATATCATTATAATATTCAGATAGTTGGGGGTTTTCAGCTATATGCTTTCCCCATTACATACTGCGTTGATATGTGCGATTGATGTTTCAATGTGCGCATGCAATTGTTTTTAATTCCGCAAATTGATGATCAATGGTAGAGGAGGTTATGTATTATGCATGCATTCCACAAATAGTGTATAATCAGGATAATATCTATGAATAAGTGTTATATTATTCAAAATTTCTACAGAAGTCTCTTGATTCGGCTCCAGATCAAGTCCTGCACATAGAAGAGAAAAGCATAATCACAACATACAACTCTGATAACTAATACATGAATACATAAAAGAACATCTAGTTACACATAACTAAGCTACTCATGCTAAAATATATTGGACAAACAAATGAATGAATGATAGTACCAACACCACGGAATAGACAGTACAACTATAGTTCTATATTAATGTTCGAAGAGTGATTACAACTATCTGTTGCATCAGCCATCCCTTACCCCTCCAGCTTCTCTCTCTCTCTCTCTCTCCCTTCTTACCAACTTCTTATGATTTGAGACAATGGTCAACAATCAAGTATCCTATCCTTTCAAATGCTCTGACCCCTATCACCATATCCCTAGGTTTGCTTATGTAGCAATTGAGTTAGGGCTTCCAAGTTCCTCCTTGAGTTCCCTAAGGTAAAAGCAATGAAGTTGTCATGTTTTTTAGCTCTTTCCCATTTTCCTCCTTCATTAGGATTAGAAATCCTCCAAATAAGTCAAATCTATATGTTTCTTTACTTTTCTTGAGTGATTTTAGGAACAACTATCTAGATATTTATGAGTCAATTCATTCCTTTGACCCTTAGAACTTCACTAGGATCCATTAACTTTGTTCCCGAACTAGCAACTTGAGTTAGTTGGGTCACTAACACACCCTTAGGCTTGCAGACAAGCTTTATAAAATAGGTTGTCAATGCATAGCCAGTGTTATTGTGGAAATAAGGCATGTGATCTTAGTCTTTGCTTCAACTATCATGTCTTTCCCCTCTGAGTTGATGAGGGGGTCAATTTGTTGTATAACAATGACCCAATACACCTAGACTCTTCCTCAAAGATTGAACCATTCGTATTCCTCTATCTCTCCAATTGGATATCTTTACAGCTTAGAGCTTCACTCTATTTATACAATCCCATGGTCCGCATACCATGGGTAGGCCAACATGTCAGTACATTACATTGCAATACTTAGCGCATACAACCCTATGACTCAACCTATACTTCACACTCCGCACCCACAATTCGAGGAGTCTTACAATAAATTTGACCAAAACTTGGGCTTTGAGCCCCAAAACATGTTGTGGGGGGATTCCATGCCCAACAGACCCCCAACACAATCATCATGACTCATCCCTGAGTCACTGTGTTGGCACGACGATCTTGGCGTGGAGCGCCACCAACTGGTCCCGTACTGCTTAAAGGTCTGCAGTGCACTGTTCTGCGGTTTGCTGGACCTACTGCATGCACTCTTCCCATGCTTATTTTTGAGGATTCAATCCTTGCCTTAGTGCGTAGAGCCCCTACATCTGCGCAAGCTTAACCTCGATATCTGCCATAATGGTGAAGACCTCATCAATCCATGGTTGGATACATGCTTTGAGAAGTGCCTCTTTCTATCTTGCGGCATCCACCTGCTCTTTCAGTTCCTTTACTTGCTACATCTTTGTGAGCCATTGAGTGAGGATAGTTGTCTACGTAGTTCCCCTTACATTTTTGTACTGCTCATGAAGCTCGCGCACCTCAGTTTCCAAGCAATGTATGTTGGGGTCCTCCTGCAAGGATGTGAGGACTCCAAAGGCTTGGTCAAACATACCAGTACAGTCCTGCACTAACCATCCAATTTCTTCCAATCCTATTTGAATAGCGCTAATGCACTGCTCTCTAACTTCTAGAGGAGTGGAAGGTTGCGCCATCAGCCGCAGCTTAGCAATCTGGAGATTCAGCTCCAGCTACACACGTATTGTTTCCTCATGCGTGTTTCGGACTCCACTTGCCAAACAATGGATTTGCATTTCTATTGGTAGGTTTGCAGCGATGGACAACTATGGGACTCGTCGGCATGCTTCATCAACTATCTGCACTATCTACTGGTTTTGTGACACTAGTTCATCACACTGTAGGCTCAGTTGTTTGATGTTGATATTTTGCTCACTCATCACTTGAATCGCGCGGCCCTCCCTGGCATGGAGCTCTGCTGCTATGCCATCCTACAATTTTTACAATGTGTCTCACGGAAGGGCAACCAAATTAAGGCCAAGTCCCTTGACCCTGCCAACCATGGCTCTGTCGATTTCATTCTCTTCTACTAGCGCCCCTTCCAGTAGCACTATGGTGTTGGCCATCTTTATGCGTAGCAGCTACTCCACTGCTGATGTGCCTACTGCACCGAAGGTGGCTATGGCTCTTGTTAGGTTCTTATACCAATAGGTTTCATCTTTCATGATTGACAGTGGAAGGGCTAAATATGTTCATCATTGCAGGCTGCAAAGGTTCCATATTTTGTGTACATACTAGGACAATTAAAAATGAAAAGAGGGTATGCCTTAAAAGAATAATCAAAAGGCAAGAAAATCAAATGGTCAAAGGAATAGTGAAAATGAACCCCAAACTAAAGACTAGGAAAGTGGCCAGTTAAAATGCCACTACTGTCTTTTGTCACTGTCACATTCTACAAATACTGCTGCTAATCATACTTGATGGATGGCCCAACAGTCTAATCTGGACCATGCCATGTTTAAATTTCTTGTTGCAGAATAGAGAATGGTTCCTGTCCAAACAGCTCAAGCTTGGCAGATGACTACCTAGGTAGAGAAATGAAGGAGCCCAACTGCTTAATCTGGGTCCTTGGAAGAAATAAGGGTAGATTTAGATAGGAGGACAATCAAAAGAAAAGAGAACAATCAGGCTCTACTAATTCAAGTGTACCCACTTCAAGTGAAGAAAAAATGTTAGGATTACTAGGTTGGGTAAGTAGTGTAAGGTTGCAGAAGTGAAGCGCCATCACCAGTTGGCTTATCAAGAGCAAGACTCATTCCATTCAGGGTATTGGCACCATGGCAAAGGTTTGAGGACATAACAATGGAAGCATGTCTAATTTCCTCCTTTTTTCCCAAACATCATTTATTAACATCTCCCAAGGACCTTGGGATCTTCTCAAGTGTCCTGTTCCACTTCATTCCATGACAAAGTACCAGGTCAAACTATGAAGTTTAGTCAAGGGAAAGAAGCCACATTTCTTGTGTAAAAATCTTTACTCTCAATTCCACTCATCTTCTATTCCTAAGTTTTACTTCTTAAAGCTTAGCATTTGCCCCTATAGACTCACCTCACAGTGTCATATTAACAACTAATGTATTATTTAGCTCCCTAAGCATTCCCCTTCCCTAATTCTACAAAGATCTATGTAAAAATCTCAAAAAGTCTATGTAAATACCCTCCCCCTAGCAATATAGCTATATAGTCATGATTTGGGGAATATTAATCCATCAGGGGTTAATATTAACCCTCCACCACCCTAAACTATGGGTTTTAAATCAAAAACTTTGGTTAAAAAAATTAAAAACCCATGGTCTCCACCCTCACAACCCTTTCATTACCCTTCTGCGCTAATACATTGGTTATAATGTTTTTTTAAATAAAAGATTTATAAACAGGCGCAAATACCTTATACCCGCTACCCTAAGTTAAAACCCACCTCGTGTGCGATTTATTTAATTTATTATTTTAATGGGCGGGTCCCCGAAGCCATAAGCCATTGTCACTTCATATACGCTGCCAGCCGTTCGATCGCCAGCCCCACAGATCTAACGGTGGGCGGTCGATCTCACCTACGAACGGGCGGAGGTTTAGCATCCGGGGGATTGGTGGTTTCACCGCCGTACCCCCTCCACGCGTCAATCGCCCGGGTTGTTCGGAGCCCCCCCCCTCTTACCACTTACCGCCCAAGGGTGCTCCGGGGAAACCGCTTACCGCCTGTCCCCTCCCATTGACGTCATACCCACGTCAGCATGACGTCAGCACCCTCGTCCACCACCGCTACTCCATGTCGCCTCCACGTCGTCCATTCGCCCACATGCCCTGCCACCATGTCACCGCCAAGTGGCCACCCACGTCAGCCACCACATCACCCTTCCGTACCCGGACCCACCGATGACGTCATGCTGGCGTCATCACTGAAAAAGCGCCAAAAGGCCAAATTTGCATAAAAAGTCGGGAAATGACCATTTTGTGTCATTTTCACTTGTCATTTTCGGAGCGCTGTGCATGCAGAAGACGTCGTTCATGGCAAAAATCGAGAATTTGCTCACCCAGGCTGTTGCCACCCTCAAAGTCGACTCAAATTGCTTGCCATTGTCCCAGCTTGACACCCTCGGCACTGAAAAATCCAGGTATTTGCCACAGTCGACCTATTTCACCCATGTTTGTGTCATTTACTCCTAATTTCCTATAAAAACTCTCTGCAAAGCTCCTCATAGTCGAATTATCCACTGAACTACCCAAAAAAGGTCCCTACACCACTAAGCTCTGCAAACCCGTGCCCTTCTGCGAAATTCACCGTGAAAAAGTAATTTTAAAAGCCGAGCTACCCGCTAAAACTCATATAACTGCACATTGATCCCTTTTATCATAATTTCATTTGTAAAAGCCAGCTACGTAGCTCAAAACACTCTGGTTTCTTCCAATAGAGTGCCCCACAGTTCATCAACCCTGTAAAAAGTCTCCTAATACTCTCAGAGCTACTCACTTTCAAGCACAATTCAGTGGGCAGTCCTCAGCCTTTGCACTAATCCTAAGCTCAAGTAAATATCCAGTAAATTTCAAACATGGCCACTCCATCTGCTCTAGATGTTGCTCCTGTTAATCCACCCAGTAAGGAGCTTGAAGCTATGCCTCTTATGGACAGTGATTTCCTCATTGCAGATTTTGTGGCAGAGAGGAACCACCTGCAGACCTTCTTCTAGCTGAGGAACAGTCACTTGGACAACAGTGACTTATATGGCATCTGGGAGTCAAATCTGCCTATCTATTTCTTGCCTTCTGTTAATGTCTTTCCTGAAGTCATTCACCTCTGTGCAGAAAATTATGACCAAAAACTCAGAGCTGTTAAGTCTCCATCTGGGAGCATACTCTTTTACATTACCCCTGATTCCATCAATCAGATGCTAAATTACAAGCAAACCCAGCTGCTCTACCCTTTTTCCATAAAGTACTTGCTGTATGAGGGCTCCAAGCTCTCTAGCATTGAGATTGCTGCAGTTGCCAAAACTTTCATGAGAGCGGACTGCCAACCTTCTGGGCCACCTCCTTTCCCATATGCAAACTTCAATGAGGTAGGCAAGCTGCTTGTGGACATGATATCCTCTGTGTTGTGGTTCTCCACAAATGAACATGTTGAGGAAACTGTGCTGGTCATGTTATCTGCATATAGCCTTGGGAAGCCCCTTGCTGTAAAATACAATTATGCCAAGTTTATTGCCAACAAGGTACATGACCAACTGCTAAGGCTGAACAGGGAAGCAATATTTAAATATTCATCATACATCTATCACCTGTTCATGTATTATTAGACAGATTGCTTCCAGTGCCCTATCAAGAAGTTGGATTCACAGGGTGAGAGGAGGTCTGTCATCTTCTGGTCTTCAGTTTTCCATCAAGTCCAGAACTCTCCCTACTCCTATTGTGAATTCATTGACCAATTTGTATATCTAGTCACATGCCTCTTGAAAAGGACTCCTCCTGCCAGATTGTCAAAAGATATGCAGAAAATATTATAGCTGTCTAGGAATTACAAAATAGGTGATTGGTATTTATACCAAAATCACACAGTCATCAGGATCTATGGTTGTGAGCTTTGTCCTTACAGGCTCCCAAGATATGTGCCTATGAGATTGTTTGCCCTGGAATACTATAGGCAACTCATCAATTCCGACCTTACACACTTCCATAGTGCTAAGAAGAAAGCCAATCTCAAATTCAGAGACCACCTAGGCCCCTTCATCATGAACAAGAAAGATGGTTGGCAAGAAGCTGATCAAATACTGGGGCAACAACTTAAACTTAAAAGGAGCTTCTAGTGGGTCCCTTATGA
>APFE031731422.1:0-13021 GCA_000404065.3 Pinus taeda | reverse complement strand
CCCCATATTGTTATTATTGTGACCCATAGAATCCCTCTATTGTTATTTTTGTGGCTTTATATTATTATTGTTAGGTCGCTGGGTTATATTGTGACTCCTTAGACTCCTATATATAGAAAGGAGGTTTTGTCATTTGAATCATCCAAGAATTGTTCATTTATGTAATGTAAAGGAGGTTTGCCCCCTCGAAGAGGCTGAATTCTTATGATCTATCTTTTCTATCTTTTCTTGAGCTGGTTTCATAACACAAAGTTGTCATTTAAGTTCCATACCTCATGTTGGTATCTTACCAGGTGTGGCGAATTGCAGTGTATCCTCTTCCTTACTTGGTCCACAATTATCTGCAAGTCACCAAAAACTTTAGGTTTTTTACCTTCATATCAATGGCCTTTTTCAAGCCCTGCAACAAGCCTTCGTACTCCGCCATGTTGTTAGTGCATGTGAACTCCAACTGGCTGGCCATCAGATGTTGGTTCCCTTGTGGATCATTGAGAATGCTCCCAACACCTGCACCTTCAAGGCATTTAGAGCCATCAAAATAGAGTGTCCAAAATATAGAGTCTAGTGTTACATCAATTGCATTTCTTCCTACGAAACTAGTTCTATGATCTATTATATTACAAGGTGGTTCATCAGTTGGATTATAGGGGAGAGCTTCCAACTGTGTATTTATTGTAGTTTCTTCAATTGTTTCTACATGGAATTCTCCAAAACAGGTTTTTGTGGCACAAACATTGAAACTATAATTCTAAAGGATAGAGTTGGTAAACATTACAGGTTCATTGGGACTATTTAATTCCATCACCACATACTTCATGTATCTTTCACGATCAACTCTCAGCATATCACCTTTCCTCTTTTGAGGCAGCAAGAGATGGGATCAATCAGTTGAGAAATATCCATTCAGTTTTGCTAACCAATCCCTACTAAGTAGCATTTCGTATGCCTTGGGTATGTCGACTACCACTATATCAATGACTTGTGTGCAGTGTTCCACAGGGACTCGCCCCCCCCCTAGGAGTCTAGTTTCCTCGCTCCCCTACGCTCCGGGGACTTGGGGACGAGTAGGGGACGTTTCCCCACGCTCCCAAAATGGAGGAAACTTAGGGGGACGTGCCAAGGAAACGTTTCCCTTTCTTTGAGGGGGCGTTTCCAAAAGGGGGTCGTGGGGTTTTGGGGCACGAAGAGGGGCGAGCGGGGACGGGGGGCGAGACGGACGTGGGGGGACGAGGGGGGACGAGGGGGCCGAGAGGGGCGTGGGGCACGAGGGTGGGGGGATGTGGCACACATTTAATGCATTAAAAACCATTTTAATTAACTAAATGCTGAACTTAATCTTTAATTAAGAGTTAATTAACGTTTAGGGTTTTGGAAAATCGTTGTTTCATGTTATAAAACCGGCACCCTGAACCATGAACAACACACTCACAGCCTTTGCAAGTTTGCTGAGCGCTCCACTCACAGTGTTGGATTTCATTGTTCGGATTCATCATTCCAGAACTCCTCCCTCCCTCTGGTCAAGCGTCCTACAAGCAGCAGCTGACAACTCCCATCAAGCATTGTGCGAGCAGCAACTCCCTTCAAGCATCGTGTGAGCCGCCTGTGTGCGAGGAGTGGACTGCTACAACTTAACATGTTAGTAACAATGCATTTCATGAGCTTTTTCCACTGCCACCTGCGTAACTGCGTAAGAATGCTTTTGGACAATCATCATATCGTCTGTCTCAAAGCAGTGTCAACCAAACTTGAGTCTTGACTGTGCTGAAGAGTGTGAGTTGATTGCAGCTTCTCAATGTGTATATATTGTAATGAGTCAAGCGTCCTACAAGCAGCAACTGACAACTCCCATCAAGCATTGTGCGAGCAGCAACTCCCTTCAAGCATCGTGTGAGCAACCTGTGTGCGAGGAGCGGACTGCTACAACTTAACAGGTTAGTAACAGTGCATTTCATGAAATTTTGCCACTGCCACCTGTGTAACTGCGTAAGAATGCTTTTGGACAATCATCACAGCGTCTGTCTCAGAGCAATGTCAACCAAACTTGAGTCTTGACTGTGCTGAAGAGTAGTCTGAGTTGAATGCAGCTTCTCAATGTGTATATATTGTAATGAGTCATGACCCTTTGCAATTCCACCCTTTGCAATTCCACGATGGAATCCATGAAACAAAAAAATAAATTCCCTCGCTCTAGAACTTCGTTGTAGTAACTTAAAGTTTTATGTCAAGAACTAGTTTGGTAATTAACAAGCCTCTCAGGTTGAGTCGAAGTGCCAAAAATGACTTATTTAAATATTTTTTACACTAGGTTGGCAAGATCTGAAATACGATTGTTAAGCTATATCAGTCCAAGGGGTTAGATCTATGGAAAGACAGGCAGTTTAAGTCCACGTCCCAAAAAATGGCTTCTTTTGCCACTAAGTTAGCAAGATCTCAAATTAAATTGCATAGTATATTTAATAAACAATGCCTGTATCATTATTGATTGTATTAGGAATTGTATACAAAAGGTAAATTACCTAAAAAAAGTCAGTGAATTAATACAATTTGTTGAAAGTGCAAGCTAGGAAAACCAAGACCTTGAATCGGTTCAATATGGGCTCTCCCCGTTCATGGTGATAGTAGGTTTAGGAAAAGAGCCTACTGTCACATGTTCTGAAAAGTGGATCTGACTATTTTGTTTCCAGGAACCAATTAACCACAAGTATGGGTGAAAAATCCGACTTGTAAAAACTTAAAAGACTGCCTCCTTGACTACCATGCGTTGTGTTGATGAGACCTGACTGAAATATAATATTGTTGATATAATAAGACTTGATTAAAATACAGAATGTTAATATTCCACCAGCCACCCAACTACTTTCCTATATGATTTCTCAAAATTCTGCCTTGACATCTAATTTTGATCCCATGAGAACTTAAGGGGTTCAAAATATACATTCGCTCAAAGAAAGAAACCAGTAGGATCTGTAAAATGGAAACTAACTAAGCAGACTAACAACATGAAAAGAAGAAGTAGCTTCCACTTACGTGTCTATCATTTTTTGCATGAGATTGACGATGGAAAAATCTATGGCACAAGGTTATCGCTGTCGCAATGGTTACCTGGGAACTGAATAAACAATAGACAGTCAGCCTATTACTATATTAGGCCTATGGTGACTGGTCTTTACCTGTGGAAAAAGCATCCAGGTTCCATTTAGTCCAAGTTCCAAAAATGATTTCTTTTAGACTTTTTCTCTAGGTTAGCAGTATCTAAAACATAATTGTGAAGGTATATTAGACCTATGGGCTAGTCCTATGGAAGCATTGCCAAATAGGCTATTCATATATTAATATTATCAATTGAAAATCTACGACCTGCCTAACTAATATGTCAAGAACTTAGAAGTCCAGTTTCTCAAAATCATTATACATAATCCACTATAGTTCTGAGTTCTCTCTATGTTTAAGTTTTCTTCTAAGAAGGACAATTTTCTCTTTGTTTAAGTTTTCTTCTAAGAAGGATTGTGTAAATTTTCAAATTCATTTCTTTCTTGCTCCAGGAATTCTAAATTCTTTAACTCAAGGAACATAACTTTAAACTTTAAACTTTAATCATAATGTATGATCATTGATGTATGATTATAAATTAGAATTATAAATTTATTATTTTATATGATATTAGAAATGTGGATAATGTCAAATGATATTCTACCAATGATCATGCTTGCAGCTTTTCAATTCAAAACCAATTGTCATAGTGAACTCAATTAATAAATTATATTTTTATATTTATAAATTTTTAAGACCCTGACGCTCCCCCGCGTTTCCTAAAAAATGGTAGGGAGCTTTTGCATAGGCCGCTCCTGCGCCCCCTCGCTCCCTCGCCCCCTCGTCCCGGAACCTTGGTGGAACATTGCTTGTGTGTATTGTGGTTTAGCAGTCATCCGAATCAATACATCTTTCAATTACCCAATTACTTTCACATTTTTCCTGTCTAATTGCATGATTCGAGTTCCAGTTTTCTTAGGTATCGAATGAAGTATTTTAGTAACAACGTAAGGCATCACAGTGGGTGAGGCACCTAAGTCTACCAAGCAATTGTGTATGTTCATGTTGAAGATTTCAAATGTGATAAGGAAAGGGGGAGTCATGGATTTTGATTTCCTTCCTATCATGGCTGCACTGACATCTTGGGAGTTTCGATTCATTTTAGACAGAGTGGCTTCCATAGCTGATGGTATTTGGGCTGTACTGGGAGTACTAATAGGTCTGGAGATCGTCTTCTGGGTTTGGTTGCTCGGAATGGTGGAAGGTTTGCAATTCCATTCATTCATAGCTTTTAAGAGAAGATCTCTCTACTGTGTTAACTTTAACAAATCAAAATACGTGATATTAGCTCGAGATTTCTTAAGATCGTCCACAATATTGTAATCAATGTTATAAACAGGATAGGGCAGAGCAAACATACCAGTTTCGCCATTCTTAGGTGGGACTTTAACATTGTGAGTCACCTTCGTTGCATTTGGAGATGCATTTTCTTTCTGAGGATAGCTCACGACTAGCGTACTCGTGGAATCACCGCTAGGTTTATTCCTCTTAACAGGAACCTTGGGAGTGGATACCTTCAAAGGGAAAACATCTTTCTTTGTCTGATCTATAGGCTTCATTACACCCACGAGTGGCCCTTTACTTCATGTATGGATTTCATTAGGATAGCTCACGACTGGCGTATTCTTGGAATCACCACTAGGTTTATTCCTCTCAACAAGAACCTTGGGAGCGGATACCTTCAAAGGGCAAACATCTTTCTTTGTCTGATCTATAGGCTTCATTACGCCCACGAGTGGCCCTTTACTTCGTGTATGGATTTCTTCCATGCTATCTCCTTTGTTGTTATTGTTCTCAATTGTGTAGAAATCCCACAGTACATTGATTTGAGATTCTTCTTCGAAGGGCTCTTATACTTGGTATTCTTCCTCATTTTCTTGTTCTGGCTCTAGCTCCACTATAGGTTCTTCTTGGTTAAGGAGCGATCCGATAAGAGCCAACTCTTCTGTATTTAAATTCCCTTCATTAGGTGGAGCAGGCAGTGCAAGTGGATCATGACCACCTTCTGTCGTCTTAGGATAGAAAGGTTTGAAAGATTCTATGTTGTTATACTCTCCTCCACTCTCGCTCGTACTCTCTCCAGAATTCCTTTTCATATCAATGATTGTGTTTATCAACTTCTTAATGATCTGATGCAAACCATCTACATTTGTGGTATCCTTTTCTTTGGATTTAGCCCCTTTTTTATCACTCCCATTATTCTTCTTGGATGCTTGAGAGGCTTTCTTTCCTCCAGTTGTATGATGACATGCTGTGAGACTGATCATTTTATTCTCGACTTTTACTGCTTCATCGATAGCATCCTGTAAGGTTTGTGCATTACTCCTTTCGACCCACATCGCAGTAGGGACAAGGAGAGCAGTGATGTAGAATTTCATGAGCACCTCCTTGGTAGGTCTAGCGTTATCCGGAATTTTGTTGAACAAGGTGTTGAATCAGATGTTAAAATCCTTGGCCTTTTCTTTGGTTTCCATTTTCAAATGGGATAGTTCTAGAACTAAGGCCGTAGGCATTTTGTCATCGCCATACTTGTCTAGAAAGGCCTGTTGAAAGGCAGCCCACGAGGTGATTGATCCCATTCTCAAGTTAAAGTATCATGTGTAGGCCTTACCAATCAGAGTAAAAGGGAATAGGTGACATACTATATCTTCATCAGCTACCCCCAACATGTGCACGACCAAAAAGAAAGAGTGAATATGGTTATCAACAATGTTTCCCTTCTCAGGGTCGAATTTAGGTAGTACTCTTTCTGCATTCTTGGGTAAGGGATGCTGCTGCCCAGGCACAGCTATGGCATCCTGAGCAAGCCAGGGAGGGAGTGCTCCCGGAGGAGGTGGGATTTGGTTCCCACCCAGTTGAAGCTGGTTCCCACCTGGAAGAGGACCGTTAGTCATATTGTGGATAGGGATGTTCTAGTTGAAGGTTTCTTCGAGGCTTTCCTTATTAGGGTTTCCCAAATCGGGCTAGGTATTACATTCAGAGAGTGGATCTTCAAGAATTTCTTCCCTGGAAGTGTCTATACTTTGCAAGGACTCTAGCACAATATCTTCAAGAGACGGGGCTGCAAAGGTCTCTTCATCTATGGAACAAATCCTTGGCTTTATTTTAGTTGTCAGAGGTAAAGAGTGAAAGACGGGGAGCTGAGAGAGGGAACGAGCGTAAGCCCGAGTAAGTACTCTGACTGGTTGTTCCTGAGTGACAGGATACTCCTACAGTGTCTCTTCTTCGAAATGAGGCTTTTCCAAATGGGAGGAAGTATCTTTTCAACCTTTAGAATCCATGCATTAATCTTTTCGAATCCATGACATTTATAGATGAAATCATAAAACGTTGTGGACGATAGTTCAGGCCCTCCTTCTAGCGCCAATTTGTTGACATGGCGAATTTTCGCTATGCCAACAAGGGGAACTAACCTGAGTGCATACCCCAATTAGATCTACTTTCATTTGGAGTGGCTAGTTCCAACGGGTTTTAAAGGACCACGTGAACTGCTATAGGTGTTGAGAGATTGCTTCCTAGAGGAAGACTTCAATTAAATCAACAAAAGAAACAGCTAACCTATATGCATAAAATCCTATCTACACTATTGTTAACTACTCTAATCTAGTCCTAACTATCCTAATATATCCTACAGGAGAATAACAAAAGAGAGGTTAAACATCATAGGTAAATTCCAAGTCCAAAAGAATCATTTAATGGTTCACATAAGAACAAGGTTGCATCAAATCTAAATAGCAATCCAATCACTCATACAAGAATACACATTCCTTTTTATACAAATAAAGCTTGCAACTGATGTCTAACATAGTTTCAAATCAGGGACTGCCTATGAATTAACTATGATGAAGAATTACATTCAGACAACCAAGGCTAATCATAAGTTGTATTATTATCAATATGCACAAAAGCAAAACACATTTGTATTTATTCCAGCAACAACACCCTGTCTCAAAACATATAAAAGCAAAGGACCTCAAATTTGAAACAAAAAGCTCCTCATTCAAACAAACAGTCTTCTTTATTCGTAATAAATCAAAGTTGTTTTCCCCAAACAAAAAGTCCTCCTCTCCTATCTGGAGGTAATACTTATGCCTCAGGCCATGACCCTTCGTCTTCCCTTGATGTCTTCAATTCCCCTTTTATTTTCAATATACAAATCAGAATGTGTCGATGTAGCGTAGTGAGTGTAACTCCTGACACGTAAAGGGTATATCTGCTGGAGTGCTTCATTTCCTAGGGAATGAATAGATGTTGATTGAAAGAGAACGACTGCGTGTCATCTCTTCTCACCTGTATAGAGCAAACATTATCCCCTATTATTTCCTGAAGGAAACTGAAAACACTGCACCTATCATCCCACATCTGGCATGATTGAAGGTGTGTTTGGAAGTGATGACATCTTGATGGATCAACGCTGTCATGATTGAAGGTGTGTTTGGAAGTGATGACATCTTGATGGATCAACGCTGTCATGATTGCTTCTACTGAACTCAGAGAGTGCCTCCATTATGCACTATGGCAGTCCATATTCCCTTTTGCAGAGTGTGTTTTGCAATATTGACACTGGTGGTGCAGAGGTGTCATCTTGATATAACTTACATTTATCCGTTACCGGGTCAACTTGAATTTGCCTGCAGAAATAATTCATATTAGCGATGATTATGAAAATATGATAAAAATGCTTAA
Source organism: Pinus taeda (assembly GCA_000404065.3). Lineage (NCBI taxonomy): Eukaryota > Viridiplantae > Streptophyta > Pinopsida > Pinales > Pinaceae > Pinus > Pinus taeda. The sequence continues at coordinate 5,245 of APFE031731422.1, read as the reverse complement.
AAAACACAGTATTTGCCTTCATTAAACATTTATAACATCAAAAGGAACAAGTGTGAAAGAATCGCCCCCTGTTTTTTTAATTCATGCATTGATTGAGTCCCGCAAGTGTAAATCCGATTTACATTGAAATCGTTGCATAACACAAACCAGATCTGAAATCCTGACTTGAAATATTCTAGGCAGGAACCTATACCCTATTGGGCCCATCATATGGGATTTTCTATTAAAAACCGCGACCACAACATTTTATCGAATACACAGGAAAACACGGAAAAACCCACAGTCGGGTCGTACAGCCAGACTTCAAATCTTATATACCCGAGCCTATAATTATCGGCAGGTCCACCATATCGCAAATCGCTTTATGTATAAACAATGAACTTTGCCGATTGTGATAAGCGATTGGGGAGGCGAACCTGAAATACATATGAGTTGCGTTTAATAATCCCTTCGAATCCGCAACATAAGCTTTCCCTTCGAAAATCCCGACCACAATGTATTATCGCAATACAAGGGAATACATGGGAAAACCCACGGCCGACCATAGGGCTAGACTTGAAAAATTATGCACCCGAATTGATAGTTATCGACGGGTCCGGTATATCATGGTATGCCTTATATGTAAGCCACGGACCTCGCCGATTGCGATATGCGGTGGGGAAGTGGACCCGATAATGTATATATTTTACTTTATAGTCCGGTCGGGTCCGCTATATCGCATTGGCCTTATGTATAGGCTTCAACTTCTGCTGATTGCGATATGCGAAGGGCTCTGGACTCGAAATATATGTATTCTAGTTAATAAAGCCATTAGGTCTGGAAGACAAGTGCGACTTATATGTATATAGCCTTGGAATCCCCCCGATTGCGATATGCGATGAGGCTCTGCACCCGAAATATATATAATGTGGTTAATAATGTTGTCGGGTCTGGTGCCTTATGGTATGCGTTGAGTTGATTGTGATAGGCAGAAAAAGGGTGATTTATGCATGTTTGTGAAGCATTCCCATTGTAAAGAGTTATAGTGGGAATAAGGAAGCGATGGAAGGTTTCATGGGTTGAATTCAAATACAACCATGATAGAGAGTGGGGGTTGGTTAAGTGTGTGGGCGTAGAGCACCATGAAGGTTTATGGGGATTGAAAAGTCCCAATGAAGGAAATGGATGAAGAATTAGAGAGGGTTATGGATGAATCATACAACAGAGAGCAAAAATCCTCGGGATAAAACAGATCATTCGGGGAGGTGAAAGATCAAACTTCTTGGGGAGCCATTCAAAATTACTACCAGGGCAGGTTTTAATAGGGTGGTGGTTGTGGCCACAACACCTTCCCATGGAGACTCGAGACAATATGGTCTCAAACTCCCTCAAGGATGATCCATCTCGCCTTCGCCACACACTTCTTCCACTTAGCCAACTCTTGTGCATTAGTTGAAGCTGGCTTTGGGATTCTTGATCAATGAATTCCTTCAAGCCATTGTCTTCTAATACATCCTCCATTCTATCTTTCCATGCTATGTAATTCGAGCTACCTTCCAAGGCATACTCGAGTCTCAAGCCACAGACTGCAATTGGCCAACCTTGAAGTATGATATGAATTTGATTTGCACCTGCAACCCTGAACTTCAAACTTTGAATTATCTTCTCAGTATAGTGTTCACAGCTCTGATACCATGTAAATTTTTCATACAAATTCACCTCTGATACCATGTAGAAAATTTGTATGTAGGTTAACCTAATAATGCAATATAAATCAAAGAAGAATACTATAACCTACTTCTACTATCAATTTGCGAAAGCTTAAAGATCAAGCTGAACAATATAACCAGAAGAAGAAGAATCAATGCAAATACACATGAAAATACTTTGGGGACAGCCTCAGCGAAAAACCCCACTATCTGTATTATCATACAAGGTGGAAATACATAGGAATTATACAAAGCCTTAGCTCTCATAGCTAGCCAACTCTCAGTACAATCCTCACAGATGCTCACAGGAAATCTTGGCTGCTCTCTAGCCTTCCTCTCTATCCTCCAAGCTCTTATTTCCTTGCACTATTCCTCTGGGATGATTCACCTCACCAAGTGGAACACTCTCTCACACACTGTCAGAACTTCGCAATCCTCAAGGAATGATGCCTTGACTGCATGCATGCGTTTTCTTTATAACAAAACACATGCAACTAATAGTACATAGTTCTTGACTTTAATCTCAACTGGGTCTTTCTCACAATAAACATGTGTGAGTTTCTGATGAGGGAATCTTTAGTTAACTAGAGTAGCACTAGTTGAGTGCATGCATGCATCAACTAGCTGTTAACTCTCTATTAGTTCCTCAAAGAATTTGGAACTTATTTAACTGGACTTAACTTAGTCAATTGAGTTAACTAATTACAACTCAAATATAACTCAATCTTATCTCCTTAATTTAAGGGATAACTGTTGCATGACTTCAAAAAGACTTCTAACTTGAATTTCTACAACTAATTAATTCAAAATGAATTAATCAATTATTTCCTAGTAGCTGTTAAGACTAAATTTGATTCTAAGTCACAATTTAATTCAAGGACAAATTAAATTGGAATATTCTTGTTGCCACATTTCAACAGACTAGCCCCTTTCTTGGATGGCACACCACTTCAACTTTAAATATATGCACATTCCATTATATAATAAGAAACAAAGTGTGGTGTGTTGGTTAGACTTGGCACTTGGAATTAGGAGGTTGTGGGTTTGACCCCCAATGTTGTTGTCCGAACTATGTGGCGGCCCCTTGCTAGGCCACGTGGCAGCCTATGGTTGGCCACCAACCAACCAATCAAAATAATCCAAAACTCCACCAATGAAATCATGCCACCTGGCACCTTCTAATTCGCAGGAGGAAAACAATCATATTCATAGTCACCATGCCACGTAGACATGCCAAGTCAACGCCACGTTAGCAGTACGAATTGCTGCCTGCATATTTTTTAAAAGTTTTACTTGTTTAGGGAATGAACAAAACATGTTTATGGGAGCGTACGAAGTCTGGTTCGCGCGAAATGAGTTGCGTTAGATTCAGGATGACGAGCACTACATGGTTGTTTAGTTTCCACACTGATCCGACAATTTTGAATTTTGAGAAAATATTTGAGCACCTGATCATTCCTCCCCACTGGAAGCTTTTGGTCCCCAAAAGATAACTTTCATTTGTTCAGAAAGTGGGGGTACAGTGTTATGAAACCAACTCAAGAAAAGATAGAAAATATAGATCAACGCCTTAGAATTTAGCCTCTTCGAGGGGGCAACCTCCTTTACATTACATAAATAAACAATTATTCGATGATTCAAATGGCAAAACCTCCTTTCTATATATAGGAGTCTAAGGAGTCACAATATAACCCAGCCAACCTAACACTAATAATATAAAGCCACAAAAATAACAATAGAGGGATTCTACGGGGCATAGCAATAACAATATGGGGACAATAGGGGCACAACAATATTAATAAGGGGTACAACTACAATAGTAATGGGGTAATCACTAGTATTACAGGGACCCAACATGCCCCTCTCCTTCAAAAAAGTGTTGTCCTCAACGATTGAGTAGTTTTGGATACTTCTGCATAAAATTCTCATCCTCCCATGTGGAATCTTCAGCGGATAAGTTCTTCCACTTGATAAGATACTCTGAAATTCAACGATTTCCTAGCTGTCGAGTTCTTGTTTCTGTGACTGCTTCTAGTTCCAATATAATTTCTCCTTCCTCGTCAAGTTCTGGCAATATTGTTTGAACTGGGAGCTTGTCGCCTATAACCTTCTTTAAACATGAAACATGGAAAACTGGGTGCAATCGAGAAGCTGCAGGAAGCTCCAATTTGTATTCCATAGTATCAATCTTTTGCAACACCTTGTACGGACCATAATACTTTGGTGATAATTTATTATCCTTCTTATCTTGCTTGATAAGAAGGATAATAAGGATAATAAGGAATACCCAATCACCTACATCAAAAATTATTTTGCTGCGATGTTGATCTACCTGTTGTTTCATTCTATTATGTGCCAACACAAGGTTATCCTTTAAGAGTTGGAGGACTTGTTGTTGATGTTCCACTGCATGAACCTTAGAATTTTCTCTTAAATATGATGTGATGGATTGTGGTTGATACCCATAAAGTGCCATAAATGGGGTCATTTTTGTTGTTGTATGGAAGGAAGTGTTATACCACCATTTCGCCAGAGGCAACCATTTGACCCATTGTGTCTGTTTATCAGATACAAAGCAACGAAGATATCCTTCCAAACATTTGTTTACTATCTCAGTGTGCCCATCAGATTGAGGATGATAAGATGAGCTATGAGCTAACTGAGTACCAAGACAAGAAAATAATTATGTCCAAAAATTTCCAGTGAAAATGGGATCTCTGTCACCTACAATAATCTTTGGATTTCCATGTAGCTTTTGAATTGTTTCCATAAATGCCGTGGAAACTTTACTGGCTTTAAATGGATGTGATAATGCACAAAAGTGTGCATACTTGGTAAGTCTGTCAACTACCACCATGATGACACTCTTTCCCTCAGACTTGGGTAAACCTGTGATAAAATCCATTAAAACCTCCTCCCAACCTTGGCTTGGAATGGATAAAGGTTCTAATAGACCTGGTGTCTTAATTGTTTCAACTTTATTTTGTTGGCAAACCAAACATTCTGCCACAAACTTTTGAATATCTGATTTAAGGCCATCCCAAAAAAATTCCTTCTTAACCCTGTGGTAAGTTTTTAAAAATCCTGAGTGCCCTCCTAAGGGAGAAGTGTGCAATTCCATAAGAATATTTTGTTTTAGCTCGGAATTCTTACAGAGGTATAAGTGATCTTTGTACCATAACGAATCATTTTTCCAGCTAAATGTACCCAACGTATTGGAATCTTGTTGTAACTTTCGAATAAGTGCCCACACTTCTTCATCATTCTTCCATTCCTCCCTTGCTTCGTTTATCCAATCTGGTTGGATAATAGAAATGGGGCACAACAATGCTTCCACATCCTCATCCTTTCTTGAGAGTGCATCTGCCACCACATTTTGCTTCCCTTTTTTGTAGATGATTTCAAAGTCATAACCCAACATCTTTGTGACCCACTTTTGTTGCTTTTCAAAGGATAATCTTTGTTCTAAAAAGTATTTAAGGCTATCATGATCTGTTTTTACCTTGAAGTGTCTTCCCATTAGGTAGGGTCTCCATTTCTTAAGTGCATGGAGTATT
>APFE031731406.1:269531-284761 GCA_000404065.3 Pinus taeda | reverse complement strand
AAACCCTAACCACTGTTGGCCATTATGCTGAGTTTTCTATAGGAATACCACCTGAAATAGTATGCCGAGATTGTGCCTTTGTTTGCCCATGTGAAGATCACAGTGATAACATTCAATCCATAGTCCTGAACGATTGTCTTCTTGTAGTGCGAGGTCTCCTTCTTGCGTATTCCATTCATCCGAGACTTAGTTTGTCTATCCTTATACGCATCCGAGGTGCAAACATACTCTTAATCACTTGCCCTAATGCGGATTTGCTTCTTAGAAATCTCAGAGAGAATAGCGAGTTTTGTCCCTTCTTGTTTGTGGATCCCTGCACCCATATTCACATGAAATTTCAGAGATGAAACTCGAGTTCTGTTCCTCTCTTTATAGCGTATACATGTGCCCAAAATACACGTGGAATTCCAGAGAGGAATGCAAAGTTCTGTGTCTTCTTTGACTGCGTGAACAGGTCTCCTTTTGACAGCATGAACAGGTCTCCTTGTTGTGTTTAGATATCTTCATTGACTGCGTGTAAGGTGTCTCTATTGACTACGTAGTAGGAGTCTCCATTGACTGTGTTGCAGGAGTCTCCGTTGACTGCGTTGGATCAGCATACTGTGGCTAGGGCATCATCTGCACCTTAGGGCATCATACTAGGCCAACGTATACTCTTTAGTGTCTCTTCTTTATCAAAAACCCAAAGAGGTGGAGAGGAGGAGATCACATGAAGAGGATATGTCTCAAATGACTTCAAGTCCTCTTCTATTCTACTAAAATGTAGATGATGAATAGTCATGAATATTGGGCTTCTGAGCCTACACAAGTTGCTGGCCAACTTGACAATTTGTCTTATAACACAAAGAAATTCATAACTCCATGAATACTTGACGGAATCGGATGATCTTTAGATCAATCCTATACCTCTCGATGAGAGGGATCCAATAAAAATATTAGCTGCCATAAATAAGATGACCCACATGGAGTTTGGCCCTAGTTGCCAATTTTAATACTCCTTCTCAACTAGGGAGAACTCCATCCGCTGATCCATATGTCCAGTTGTACTATCTCTGCCATCAGTGCCCTGCACTGCTCTGCTCTGCTCAACTCAGCTCAACTCAGCTTAGTTCAGCTCTGCTAAGCTCAGCTTTTCTCTACTCAGCTCAGCTTTGCTCTACTCAACTCTGCTGAACCATGAAGAAGAAGAATTGATCGAGAATGTCTCATACCATTCTACACTGACTCGAAGTCAGTCTCAGAGTGTGTACCACTAGTCCCAGACTAGTCCTCAACTAACCCGAAGTCAGTTTTAGAGTGTGTACCACTCTCATTGATCCCAGACTAGTATCATTGATTCCAGATCAATGAAGGTCGTCCTAGCATAGGGAGTACGGTAGATACAACGATGCGTCTATCGATACTACTATGGTCCTTATCCTCATTTCCTTGCTCATTGATAAGATAAGAGGTACTTCCCATGAGTCCTCGATTGAATGGGTAGGATGCCTCGATAGGAGAGCTAATCATCTTGTCCATAGGAGAGCAAATCATCCTGTCCCACAAGAGAGTGAATCATCTTGTCCACAGGAGAGCAAATCATCCTGTCCCACAAGAGAGTGAATCATCCTGTCCACAGGAGAGAGAATCATCCTATCCACAAGAGAGTGAATCATCCTGTCGCACAAGAGAGCGAATCATCTTGTCCATGGGAGAGCGAATCATCCTATCCACAGGAGAGCGAATCATCCTGTCCATAGGAGAGCGAACCATACTGTCCTCAATCGCCATGGAGAACACATCATCCAGGCCCACATGAGAACTAATCATCTTGTTCCATAGTTGCCACGGGGTGTCACAGGGGAAGGTTGAACCTTTTACCTTGTACCTAGCGCACCACCAAGGGAGGGTGAGTCACCCTGTCGTCATATGTTGCTCTAGTAAGTATCCCAAGCCCCCCAAAGCTCCCAGAGCTCAATGCATGCAACATGCAGGACCCTTATAAGAAGGTCTCTCAACAACTTCAAGTTGTTCAGGAAAATCATAGATTTGACCTTTCCTCGGGGCTTTGACAAAATGTCTGTGATCTGTACATCAGTCTCAATGTGATGGAGCCTCCTTGCTCATCGACTTACCATATCCTAGATAAGGCAGTATCTGATGTCTATCTGCTGGAGCAATCATCGAATACAGGATTCCTCAATAATCGAATCCCACCTTTGGTTGTCATAGAGAATCGCAGTGGCGTGTACAATCAACTCACTTAAGAGCTTTTGCAACCATGCAGCTTCACATGAGATCATACTCGTAGCTATGTATTCGATCTCGGTGGTGCTTATAGCAACCAAATTCTGCTTCCTGCTTATCCATGATATTGAAGCAGAATCCAAAGAGAACCAACATTGAGAAGTGCTCTAGTGATCCTCCACACTGTCTGCCCACTCAGCATTCGAATAATCATGTAGTTTCATATTTCCAGCAGTGTATCTCAATCCATGAGAGATTGTGCCCCGAAGATATCTCAGAGGATTCTTGGCACCAATCCAGTGAGGCTCAACCAAATATGAGCTCATCATGCTAACTGCAAAACATATGTCTGGATGAAAGTTCACCAAGAACATCAACGCGAATGAGTTTATGAAACTCAGAGGCATTTCCCAAATCTGGTCCGACATCACTACCATATAACTTCTGAAAGTTAATATCCTCGAGGTAATCACAGGCTTGCAGTTTATCATTCCACATACGGAATCCAACTACCTCTTATTTATGCAAATGAGAGGGTCTACCCTGTCAAAAATAGGTTGTCCTCATAAGGTGTCGGTATGAGAGGTCTATTATCCATAACCTTCAGGTAATGGTTTGGATCGGTTTCACTCCTAGTGAATCTCGGCTTCATCTGATAGCTATCAATCCTCTCATACTATGCTCGGAGAGTTTTGCTTCAAGCGATAGAGGGCTTTCTTCCACTTGCATACATGAGATTCCTGATCATCAATCTCAATCCCCTCGGTTGTTCCAAACCTGAGGACCTGCTACATGAGGGGAATAGTCCCCTTGTAAGATTTTCCTTCGGTACTCTTAGACATGTACTTTCATGCTCTTTTTGAATTCAGGCATCCTAGTCACCATCTGACTCACATAACTACGATGCTACGTGTCAATGGACATGATCCCGAGTGGACTTCCTGCAACTTGATACAAACCTGAACTCAAAAACATCTTTGAAAATTCTATTTTCAAACATGTACCTTTTCATTGATGAGTGCCACCCTGAAACCTTTGACTTCCATTGCTGAAATGGACACCAAGTTCTTCTTGCGATCAGGTACATAAAAGAGATTCTATAAATGAATCGAGTTACCCTCATTCAATTGAGGGATAACATTCCCTACACCCTTTCTGGAATAGGTGGCATCGATTCCAAGTATAATCCCACTATTGTTTTCATCTCTACCAAATTAGAGAGTGCACCCATCTATCTGATGAAGTGCCTTGAAGCACGAAAGAATTTGAAGGAGAGGGCCAATACAAGATAATGCTTCTTTATCTTATCAGAAACAACATTTGATTCTTCATACTTGGGGTTCCTTGCTTTCTTTGAAGAGTCAACAATTTCCTTGATGACTTGCATTACCTGTCATTCCTTTGATCATGGAAGATGTCCCGAAATGATTGTTATCTTTATCATATGTGTCTCTGCCATTCAGAAACTCCTTTGCATAATGGCCGAAGCAAGGCATCTGCCTATCCTTCCACCCTTGGTGAATTATAAGAGGGATGAGGAAACAATTGACGCTATTGTCCTGTTCCAACTATCTTTGGTGATTGCTCTTTCAGTCTTGTTTGGGCATTGTCTTCACCTCAGCTCTAATACCATCTTAATTTTAGGTATATTCTATGCTAGAGCAATTTATTTCAATTTTCATAGTTAGCTCAATATCTTTTCCAGATTAGCAATCACATCAGCATTAAAGTAAACTATAGATAGAATATAAATATAAATTGCAGAAGACAAGCCAAGACAAGAGGACACAAGATATGGTGCTAGCCAAGGACAAACCCCAATGTGGGGAAACCCTTGATCAATTCTTCTTTTATGTTCTTCAAAGTTCAATAGAGAAAGTGAGAGAGATAGTACATTTACAATAGAATTCAACTCTTTGACTTTTGATATCTGTGTGAGATCAGTTGAAGACATATTGCTTCAACTGATTCTCCAAGGTGACTCCTTCACCTATCATAGTGTTGCATCTCGTCCATTTGCTGCACTTTACCGTGTAGCACCATGTTGTACCATCATAGTGTTGGACCTTGATGACCATGCTATGCACTTCATGTCGCTGTTCCTATTACTTCTCTTAGAGATTGCCACTGCTGCATCTTCACTTGTTGTTCCTTTTGATTGATCACTAGGTATAAGTCATCATATGTTGCATCTATCTTGAACATTAATATTATTATAGATTTGATTGGGAGAATGCCGAGATATATTATGAAATCATCGTGATCTTCTATACTATAGAAGTTATGTCGAGAACGTAGCCCTACTGCTTCAAACCCTAAACACTGCTGGTCATTATGCTGAGTCTGCTACAGGAATACCACCTGGAATGGTATGCTGAGATTGTGCCTCTGTTTGCCCATGCGAAGATCACTGTGATAACATTCAATCCATAGCCCTGAACAATTGTCTTCTTGTAGTGCAAGGTATCCTTCTTGTGTATTCTATTCATCCGAGACTTTGTCTGTCATTATACGCATCCGAGGTGCAGACATACTCTTAAGCACTTGTCCTAATGCAGATTTGCTTCTTAGAAATCTCAGAGAGAATAGCGAGTTTTGTCCCTTCTTGTTTGTGGATCCCTGCACCCATATTCACATGAAATTTCAGAGATGAAACCCGAGTTCTGTTCCTCTCTTTAAGCGTATACATGTGCCCAAAATAAACGTGGAATTTCAAAGAGGAATGTGAAGTTTTGTGTCCTCTTTGACTATGTGAACAGGTCTCCTTTTGATAGCGTGAACAGGTTTCCTTTTGACAGCGTGAATAGGTCTCTTTGCTGTGTTTATATGTCTTCATTGACTGCGTGTAAGGTGTCTCTACTGACTGTGTTGTAGGAGTCTCCATTGAATGCATTGCTGGAGTTTCTATTGACTGTGTTGGATCAGCATACTGTGGCTAGGGCATCATCTGCGGCTAGGGCATCATACTAGGCCAGCGTATAGTCTTTAGTGTCTCTCTTTTACCAAAAACCCAAAGACGTGGAGAGGAGGAGATCACATGAAGAATATATGTCTCAAATGACTTCAAGTCCTCTTCTATTTATACTAAAACTTAGATGATGAATAGTCATGACTATTGGGCTCTGAGCCTACACAAGTTGCTAGCCAACTTGACAATTTGTCTTATAACAAAAATAAATTCATAACTCCATGAATACTTGATGGAATTGGATGATTTTTAGATCAATCCTACATCTCTCGATGAGAGGGAGCCAATAAAAATATTAGCTGCCATAAATAAGATGACCCACATGGATTTTGACCCTAGTTTCCAATTTTAACAATCATCCCTGCATCCCACTGTGTCAGCTTTCCCTAGCTGTTCCAGCAGTTTCCTGCAGTTTCGACACTTTGTGTGGAAGGCAACTCTCTCCCTCTACATTGACCTTTCTAGCTCTGCGTTAAGGTTGTGTGGGCCCAGACTGGCCCAACGTCAGCTCTCCTAGGTACTACGCTACCTCTACAAGCTTCTCTCTGCCTGTCTATCTATATTCTCGAACTATCACTGCCCCTCAGCTGCAAGATCTTCGTAATCGATTTCCCTCCTGAGAACTTCTCACCTCAGAAAATCAATTTCTTCAATCTCACTATGTGTTTTTTCAAACTGACCCCAAGCCTCCATTTATGCTTTTCCTGTTGAAATATCAATGATCAAGATTAAGTCTCTAATCAATGGCTAAGATTAAATTAGACTTGATCCTCGTCTCATAGAAGCTTCTCACCCATATTTTCATTAATACACATTAATATTTTAATTTTCCTAAGTTTAGACTTGGGAACCCCATTAAAAATATCAGCAATTTTAATAAAATACAATTTGGGTGGAATTTCACCGAAATATTTCTAGGTCTTGGAGATCTCATGTGTTCTAGCCTCTCCACAAAATTTCAGAGCTAGAGCACATCTGATGCTACCCAAAAAATAAACATTTGTGACCATAAGGAAGTCTGCATTCTTCTTGTGTATAGCTGGGTAAACGCAGTTCAGTGGGGGATCGATTTGAAGAGTTGACTAGTGGATTTGGGTGTTGAACAGAGACCCATATTTCTGCGCATAATATCAATCCATTATTTCAATATTTTCTGAGCTGTTTAGGGTTTCGAGTAAAACTCAAAGATTTTGGGTCATTCAAAGGAGTGTCTTGCCTTCCACCCAATCCAGAAAATTGTGATAATTTTGGAGAACTTCCTTTGCTGTTTGAAGTGTTAAATCAAGAGAAACAAGGTATCCAAGTCTTTCTTCTCTGCTGATTTGTATTCCAAGACCAGATCTTGAGTTGCAGCCTCATTATCATACATATAACCAGGTTCCAATATCTCTGTAATTCACTGTGTTTCCCTATGCTTATATCTGTTCATGCTCAGGAAATTTATCATCAAAATCGTGTTAACAGTGAGGAGTATAATTCTGAATTTTTGAATTAAGTTGCCCAGCTATTTGAATTTTCCTTCCACATTGCGATAATCTCTGTACATGTCATTTGAAACAAATTATAAAATCTACACCACAACAATTGCCATTAAATTGTTTGTCAAAACATCTCACTGAGAAAACTCTATAAAACTCAGAAAACAAAGTGATATTTTTAGGTCATTTCCTAGTGAGAACTGTTACCCACCACTTGTGGGTGACCCCATAGGAGAAATTTTCTCCTATATTTGTCTTCATCCAACAGCTAGCAGGCCCTTGATAACGACCTGATAGCTTTGATGCGCTGTTTTTCTCCGTCACCTGAGCCAGTCATTGTATACCCTCGCTCATTTGTCATGATTGTTGTTTGAAGGTGGGCCATCCAATCCTAAAATTATGATTTTTCATTATTTAATTGGGTGCTTATGCTTGCTTTTCTTGGGCACACTTGGGCATGGATTACTGGGAGACTTGGAAGGAAGGTATTTGACTATACTCTTGTTCCCTTACCTTCACTAGGGAGGCTAATCCTGAATCCTAGTCCCGTGGGATCTCCTTTATTGGCTGTTAGCTTGAGGAATGACACTAAATGGGAAACCCTGATTTTGGTTGTGTGGTCCTGCTTCCTGATACCATATATCTCACTCCCTTCTTCTCATTACAAGCCATTTTCACATTTTCCTATCCGAGTCCACATTCGTCCATTGGGTCCATAAGGTGTTAGAATCCCTTTGCCCTTTGTCCACACCTTGGGTCGGGCCTGGAATGATGCCCCGAAGGTTGATGCAACTGAAACAAGCAAGATATAAAAGCATAATATGGCCACATATAACATGATACGTACCACAAAATGCAAAAGATGGTCGAGACAATAAAATTTAGCACGTGGGCAAAATCCAAACATGAGCTCTACCCCTTATCATTATGGCCATCACTCTAGTTCCTAGGGCCCCTATGAGCATTCCTTGCATCATTAAGGAACCCATGAATGTCCCAACCTCTGGTGGGTGATGAATTGCCCCACCTTGAGGGGGTAATCACTGCTATATCTTACACATCATACTCTCATTACCTGGAGCCTCGAGCAGTAAAATAAAGAAAAATCAATAAAAGGCAAAAGACATGAAGAAGGGTGGAAAAAAAATGGCCGGGGTAGCTCATGTACCATGATTGCTCCCTCCCTACATTCATACACCCAAGGTGTTGACACTCCTCATCATAGCTACCTTTGTACTATGGCATGTTAATTTTGGCAGCTCAGTGACAAATTCCAACCATGGGACTAGATTCCTCTTTTCGAGAAAACTAATTTTGGCTATTGAAGCGCTCAATTTGGACAAGGGAAAATGTACTTATGAAGAAAATCCGACATATGCACATTTGGACAGATCGGCCCCAACAAGAAATTGGTCACCCTTGGAAGCCTATAAATATAAGTGACCTCAAGCTTATTTGGACATTCCAAAGCATCATCTTCTATTCTTCTTCATTGATTGGTTCACACAAGTCTAAGGTTGGCTCGAGGAAAGAGGTTTGCACATGTCTGAAAATATAGGGTCCAAAGCTTGCACGTATTCTAGGGTTTTTGGTCACAACTGTAGGCTCGTCAAAGGAAATTTTGGGCTATAACTGTAGGCTAGTAGGCTCAAGGGTGCGGTTGGAAGGTATCAGCCGCATGCACACATCTTTCCATGTAGTTGGGCTCTAGGACTAAATTTGACATTTGACCGCAATTGATCGCAGACAAGAAAAGTTGTCTTTGATATATATTGAAGCTGGGAACATATTTTTGAATGTTGTCGGGTTAATTTTGTTGGATGATTTTGTATTGGGCTCATTGTACTCTTTGCTGAACATTTTATGACAATCTAATAGAAGAAGAATTTTCAAAGGGTTTTCTCCCTTGTGGGGTTTTTCCTTGGTCTTTGACAAAACCTGGTGTCTCTTGTTGATGTATTGATTGTCTCATTTGTCATTACATTTTTTGTTCTATCTTCAATTACTATTGATGATTAGAAAGGTTATTTTTTATTGAAAATATTTCTAATTGAATAATTGAATTGCGCTAAAAGTAATTGAAACAACATAGAGTAGTGTGAAAATTAACATGGTATTAGAGCTAAGGTGAAGGACAAGCCGAAAAGGAGACAAGCATTAAAGAAATCATCTTTGGAAAGTTGAAGGGGCCTACATAATCAAGTCAAAATGTCTTCCTCTTTCATCAAGGAACATGAGAAGTTGGGTGACTCATCTAACTTTGCTGCATGGAATATCAATATGGAGATCATAGCTCATAACAATGATGTTTTGGAATACATTCAAGGAAAAGTACTTGAGCCTTTGGAGAATGCTTCCGTTGTTGCCAAGAACAAGCACAAGAAAGGTGAGTTAAAAGCAAAACAAATTATAGTTGATGGTTTACAAGATAGTCTACTTGCATATGTTGGAAACCTGAGAAAGTCTAAGGGCATGTATGATAAGATATTTGGCATGTATGAAGTCAACAATTTTAATGAAATTTTCTCCTTGAAAGATCAACTCAAATACATGAAGATGAACAAAGGGGAGTTTGTGCAATCCTACATTATGAGGATATCTCGTCTTAGAGATCAATTGCTAAGAGTTGGAAAAGCTGCGCCTGACAGGGAATTGGTGATTGTAACTCTTAGAGGTCTCCCTCCCATTTGGGAACAACAACAATACCCTCCTGTCATTTGATGAGATTGTTGGAAATCTCACTCAAGAAAAATCATGGATGATATCAAGAGGAAGGATTCAAAAGCATGAAGGAAAGCCTGCTACATTCGTCACTCAAAACAAGAAGAAGAAAGGGAAAGGAGGTCCATCAAATTCAAGAAAGCCTCCATCTTTAAATGCAAAAAGAAGGAATGATAGAACATCATCTCACATTGAATTCTACAATTGTCACAAGAAGGGTCATTATGCTCCAATTTGCCCTGGGAATAACAATGGTTGACACTACAACACTAGAAGAAACAACAATAGGTTTGATAATCGAAGAAGAGGAGATGGCTGATGGAATGATTGCAATGGAAGAGATGAAAGAAGAAGAAGAGATGCTCCATGTGACCATGGGGAAGATTGTCGTCCTTAAAAGAAGTCAAGATACTCTAGGTATGAAAGTAATGTTGGCAATCAATCTGAATATATTCTTATTTCTTCCCTTACTAGTTCCTCTCCTTCGGATTCGTGGGATAGTTGGTTGGTTGATAGTGGGGCCACTTATCATTTCTTTGGGTATAAGGAAGTTCTCTCTAATTTGGTAGAGTGGGAGTCAAATTTGAAAATTATTCTTGCAGACAAGTCCACTCATCCAGTTAAAGGCTTTGGGTCCGTCAAATTCCATTTGGAGTCTGGGGAATCTATTTTGATCCATGATGTGATGTATGTGCCAAGATTGAAGAAGAATTTGGTATCAATATCTGCTTTGGAAGACAAAGGAATGAGTGTTGTCTTTATCAGGGGAAAATTCCTTACTTGGTTTGTTGGATCACCCATGAGAGATGCACTCACATTGGGATCGAGATTTGAAGGACTCTATAGGGTTACTGGAAGACCTCTTCTAGCATTGGTCCATGATATTAATCTTCTAAGCGAGCTATGGAACCAAAGATTGGCCTATTTGCATTATGATTTTCTTCCAAAATTGAAGAAATTGGTTTATGGTATTCTCGATGTTCAAGCCCAACATGATGGACTATGTCTAGGTTATGCCAGTGGAAAGAAGACAAGGGGACCATTCCCCTCTAGCGAGAACAAGACAAATGACATCCTCCATCCCGTTCATTCCGATTTATCTGGTCTGATGCCCATACATTCTATTGGTGGCCATCTCTACTACATCACCTTCATTGATGACTTTTCAAGAAAGACATGGATATATTATTTGAATCACAAGGATGAATCTTTCGAAATGTTCAAGGAGTTCAAAGCTTTGGTCGAAAATCAAATAGGGAAGAATATTAAGATCTTCAGGTCCAACGATGGTGGCGAGTACATTTTGTGAAAATTCCTTAAATCCGGTAATTCCTTCTGCAACACTGATGATATTTCTTCTACTTGTTAGATTTACATAAACAAGTTATTTGCAATTTCCTATGGAAAACATCGAAATACATACACTGCAACCTACACCAATTAAATTATATGTCGAAACAAGAAACTGAACAAGAGAGAAAAATACACACAAGTGACAGTTGTTTTTGGAAAAATGTCCCTGGAAAAACCCAATGTGGGAAAACCGATGCAACAAATCTGAAGGTTTTATTATTATGCAGTAGTTTTTTGAATACAACTTCCGGATGCCGTTTCAAAAATCTAGTTACAGAGAAATATGATTGGCAGAAGAAATTTGTAAGATTACTTCACTCTACTTAGAAAGTCGCGATTGATCCGTTAGCTGAACCAATGTGTCCCTGACTATTTTTGCGTGAGCCCTGCGTCAACTTTTAAGGCACCACATCACCCCAACACTGGATCGATTTTCTCTCCCAGAGCTCTGACGTCAACCCTCCTAGCTCATAACGTCAAACACCAACAAATTTTCGGACTTCTGCTTGGAGGACTGCACTACCTCTGTGTGAGCCCTCTTGGCCCAATGTCAACCCCTCCTGGGTACTGCCCTGCCTCCTTCTGGTGTCTCTATGCCTCTTTGCTGCATATCCTGGCTCAAGAGAAGACTCTCCAACCAAACCATCCCTGCCCCTCACTACAACAACTCACTATTGAAATTCTCCCGACAGCTGCTCTGCTTCAAAAAATCGAACTTCTGAACTCTCTGTGTCTTTCCAAATGACCCTCAAGCCTCCTTAAATAATCTCATCGTTGACATTCAATGGCCCAAATTAGAATCTAATTAATGGCTAAGATCATTTCTGCTTGATCCTCGTTTTATTCTAGAAGTTACACCCACAGTTAGATTAATACCCATTAATTATTTTATTTTCTTATGTTTAGACTTAGGGTCCCATTAAAAATAATTAATTATCTTAATAAAACTGTTTCTAGGTGGAATTTCTCAAAACGCTTTCTGGTTTCTTTGTAATTCATGTGCCCAAGCCTCCATACAAAATTTGAGACTTAGATCACATCCGATGCTACCAGAAATCAACACTCCGTCTTAGCGAGGAATGTACTCTAGCAATGCAACATGTTGAAGCATCAATTTGTTCTGAAACATCTGCCTCTGCGCTGCTGATGTCTGACATGGTTTCCACCAACCAATGCGCAAATGCTGCATCTGTACTGCTGTTGACCCTACCATTGTAAACATTGCATCCCTACTGCAACTCCCTCTGAGTTTCTCATCCGTGTTGTTGCTGACATTGGCACTGTCAATTGCATTGCCAACTGCTGCTACTACTGCATTAGCAATGAAAAACATCCCAAATTACTGAACTAACTGTGTTCAGTATGATACCATGTCAATGTTGGAGCTTGACTGTTGCTAGTCTTTGCGCTGACCCTCTGAATCTATTGCATTGTTGCTAACCGCTACTCTATGCCATTTGCACTACTGCCAACTCTAATCTGCGTTGTTCAATTTTTGGTGCTCCTGGCCACTGCCACTGTCTCTCCGACACTCCTTGGCACCATTCGACACCAGTCCATCCTACTACTTCTGATCTGGGTTCCCATAGCAAGAAATTGATATGAGAGGTGGGTTCCTCAAGGATCCTTACCATCTATAGCTCTTTCGAACTACAAATCTAGATCTGCCCACCTCCCTCCTAGAGGTATCTCGACTGTCATGGCGAACTCCTCCTCCTCAATATTCGCAGGTGCAGCCTTCAGATCCTGCTTCTCATCTTTTTCCTTGTTTCTGACAGGACACTGTGTTGCATAGTGACCCGTCTCACCACATTTGAAGCACTTTATCTTTGAGACGGCCTTCTTCTGCCTTAGTTGCTCCTTTGATGCAAGGGCTACATTCTAATCCTCCTCCTTGGGCTTCGACCCACTGTTGCTACTTCCATCAAGCTTACACTTGACCAAATCTCTCCTCAGCTCCTCTTGCTTGAGAGCTGCCCACATCTCGTCACAATTCGACAAAGTCACCCTTCCTAGGATACTCTAGACAAAGACTTGCCACTCATTTGAGACAAAATTGAGGGCCAGTCTTACCAACTCAGAATCTTGAGGTGTATACCCCATAACTGATAACTCATCTCGGGTCTCTTGAAGCTTCGTGAGGAACGGATCTATGCACTCCCCCTTCTGCATCTGAGCAGATCTCAGCTTCTGCTCTAAGTACATATTCCGCTGCTTGGAAGATCCCTAATACAACGTAGACAACACATCCCACATCTCCTTAGCAATTCCTCTGCTAGCGATGTGACAAACTACATGATCCTTCACTCTGTCGAGGATCATTCTCTTTGCCTCCACCATTTCTGCCTTGTACTTCTTCAACAGATTTGCATCTACTGGCACAACCACAACGCTGTCGAGATATGTCTTGAGAGCATGCTCATCTAGAAGGAATGACATCCTTGCCTTCCAAATGATATTGTTGGATGCTCCATCCAGTCTATCCTAATCCCTCAACCCACTGGTTTAGATCTCTGCCACGAAAACTGTTGAACTGCTCCTCTCTGCTCTTACTGCTGCTGCGTAGCCAATAAGAAAACAAACTTCTTGGCTGGAATTCTTTTGAGAAAAAATTCCGTCACAGGGATTCTCTTCTCTTTTGACGTCTTTCTGCCCAACAAAACAACCTGTAGAAAAACTGCGTCCCACTAGCTCTCCGTCACGTTGAGGCTTCAACGTTGTTCCATCTGCCAGGTCAATATTTCAATCTGGAAGCCCTTCTCTCTATCGACTCACTCAGAGAGAGACTGCCTCGAAATTTAGCCCTCCAGCTAGGACTGCGCAAACCCCTCTGGGAATTCGAACTGCTCCCTTCTGCAACTTTTTCGACCTCCTTTTCTGCTCAGTGCTGGGTTCTCTACCACTGTTCTTCTTGCTTCACCTACACTTCCTCTGATACCATGTGAAAATTCCTTAAACACGGGAATTCCTACTACAACACTGATGATATTTCTTCTACTTGTTAGATTTACATAAACAAGTTATTTGGAGTTACTTATGGCAAACATCGAAATACATACACCGAAACCTACACCAATTAAATTATATGCCGAAACAAGAAACTAAACAATAGAGAAAAATACACACAAGTGACACAATTGTTTTTGGATGAATGTCCCCGCAAAAACCCAGTGTGGGAAAACCGCTGTAGCAGATCTGAGGATTTTATTATTATGCAGTAGTTTTCTAAATACAATTTTTGTATGCCCTTAAGACAATATTGTTATAGAGAAATATGACTGGCATAAGAAATTTGTGAGATTACTTCACTCTACCCGGCAAGTCCCGGCTGATCCAGCAGTTGAACCAATGTGTCCTCAACTATTTCTGTGCTGCCCTTGCGTGGGCCCTGCATCTTCCTCTAAGGCACTACGTCACCCCATCACTGAATCGATTTTCTCTTCTAGAGCTCTGATGTCAACCCTCCTAGCTCAGAACGTCAAACCCCAGTGAATTTTCAGACCTCTGCTTAGAGGACTGCATTGCCTCTGCATGAGCCCTTCTGGCTCAGCATCAACCTCTCCTGGGTACTGTGCTGCCTCTGCGTGAGCCCTTTTGGCTTAGTGTCAACCCCTCCTGGGTACTGCGCTACCTCCTTCTAGTCTCTCTGCCTTTCTACTGCGTATCTTGGCTCAGGAGAAGACTCTCCAACCCAACTGTCCCTGCCCCTCACTACAACAACTCACTATTGGGATTCTCTCGATAGTTGCTCTGTTTAAGAAAATCGAACTTCTGAACTCTGTGTCTCTTTCCAAATGACCCTCAAGCCTCCTTAAATAATCTCCTAGTTGACATTCAACGACCCATATTAGAAGCTAATCAATGGCTAAGATCATTTTTGCTTGATCCTCGTCTTCTTCTAGAAATTACACCCACAGTTAGATTAATACCCATTAATTATTTTATTTTCCTAAGTTTAGACTTAGGGTCCCATTAAAAATAATTAATTATCTTAATAAAATTGTCTCTGGGTTCTTTGGAATACATGTGCCCAAGCTTCCTGCAAAATTTGAGACTTAGAGCATATCTTGCTACCAGAAATCAACACATTTCAAATGAGTTCATCGATTTTTGCAAGAAGGAAGTTATCAAGAAAGAGGCGATTGTGCCCTATACTCTCGAAAAAAATGGAGTAGCTAAAAGAAAGAATAGGTCTATTGTAGAAGCCACTCGTGCCACTCTCCACGATTAAAAGTTGCCAAAGTTCATTTAGGGAGAAGCAACAAATGTTGCCTTATACGTTCAAAACAGGATGCCTCATCAAGCCTTAGACAACAAAACCCCCAAAGAAGTGTTCACAGGTGTCTAGCCCGATGTTGGGAATCTCTGTATCTTTTGTTGTCCAGTATATTTCCATGTGCTGAAGGACAAAAGAAACAAGATGGAAGCCACAAGAAGAAAATGTACGTTTGTTGGATATTGTGAAAATTCTAAAGCTTTTAGAA
>APFE031731406.1:202609-267634 GCA_000404065.3 Pinus taeda | reverse complement strand
CTTTATACTTGTTCTTTTAGACCCACTTGCAGCCAATTGGTTTGGTTCCCAATGGAGGATCAACCAGCTTCCAAGTGCCATTCTTTATCAAGGCATCGTACTCCTTTTGCATTGCTTCTTTCCATTCATCACAAGAGGCAACTTCTTTGAAGGAATTTGGTTCAAAATATGTAGACAAATTCAGTTCACAATCATAAGAAATATCCATATCAACAGGTAAATCAGAATCGTCTACATCACCTCCATTTTGCCTGATTGAATTTCTTGTTGCTGTCTTTCCAACCTCATCAGGATGAACACTTTCAAGTGTCTTTGTTAGCTATTTTGGAGGACCTTTCTGAGATGGCCCAGGCTACTTAGTTGACTGAGTTGGGACTGAATCAAGATTGAGTTTCCCAATTCTGTCAATGACATCACTCAAAGTATCATCATTGGCTGGAGCTTCATGTGGGGGAGAGAGTGCTTCAGAAGAAGAATCCACAAATTGATCTAGTGTAGGAATCCCCCCTTCAAGATGTGGAATCTGATTATCAAATTCTTGAAACGATTTTGCATGTCCGAATCTATCCAAGCGATCAAGCTGTCGTTCAACAACATTGTCAGCTTTAGAAGATTCAAGAAAGATTACATCTCTAGATAAAATAAACTTCTTATTAACTTCATCATAGAGACAATATGCTTTGGAGGTATTTGAATACCTCAAGAAGATACACTTACAACTCCTTGCACTAAGTTTGTTTCTTTTTTCCTTTGGTATCAAGGAATTTTAGGTGGAACCAAAGACTGTGTGATGCTTTACCAAAGGAATGTGGCCATACCACATTTCATAAGGAGTCTTGTTTCTAATAGCATTAGATGGACATCTATTCTTTACATACACAGCACATAGAACTACATCAGCCCAAAACATCAATTTTACATTCTTGAAAAACATCATGGAACGTACCATATTTAAGATTGTCCTGTTCATTCTTTCAGCTACACTGTTCTGTTGGGGATTATAAGGCACATTTGTTTGATGTTTGATCCCATGTTGGCGAAGATAGTTTTCAAATTCATTTGAAGTGTATTATTTTCCATTATTAGTGTGAATAGAGCCAATATGAGATTATGCATCCTTTTCAATCCATGAATGAAAGTTCTTGAATATTTGAAAAGCATTAGATTTGTTCTTCAATAAATAAATGCAACACATTCTGGTGTAGTCGTCAATAAATATCATCATATATTTATTTCCAGTTGCAAAAGGAACAGGCATTTGACCACATAAATATGAATGAATGAGTTCAAGTTTTCTATGTGCTCTGGAATGTGAATCATGAAAAAATTGTTTGCTATGCTTTCCTAGAATAAAAGCATCACATTGCTTAAGTTTTCTAGGAATTGTAGGTAAACTAGTAACACCATTTTTCTTCAACAATCGAAGGCTGTCATAGTTCAAGTTTCCAAATCTAGCATGCCATAAAAGACTTTATGGAAATATACCTTCATCATAATGAGAACTGTATGAAACGTTTTGTGCATGAGCAGAGGTACCTTGCAGCTTCAAAAGTCTTTCTTCTTCTATCCTCGTCATGACAAGTGAGTGATTTGATGCTTTTCTAACCTCAACCTTGCCATCAATCATATGAATGGAGTGTCCTTGCTGGCGGATGTGGACCAAGGACAACAAGTTTCTCCTCAGCTGTGGGAGATATAAAACATCAAGCAGAAGAAAGTCTAGAACGCCAGGCAATTTGAGCCTGATTGTGCCAAGCTTTGATGCTTGAGTTTTGATTTGTCTACAAAGTATACTGCTCCGTCAATATTGTCAGTAATTCTTCAAAAAAATATCTTCTAAAATTCATGTGGCAAGTTGCCCCTAAATCAAGCAACAGATCATTTTTCCAAGAAGCAAGTGAAGCATTGAACAAGTCTTAAGTTACTCCAATATTACAATGTGACACAACATAGTGAGTGGATTCAGGTGCTTTACCTTTCTCTTTGTCATTGATTTTACCTTTGGCTTGATTTATTTCCTACCCAATTTTGTCCCAAGGCAACATACATGTAGATGCATCATGTCTATCTCTATTGCAACATTATGCAATGAATATTAGACTTTTCTCCTTGAGAGTGTCTGCCCCCTTGCCTCTGAAATGTCTTCTTCCTCTTCCTCTTTGACCACCTCTTCCTCTAGAAGAATCTTGAGCATGATTCTTTTCTCTATGTGCAAGACACTCTTCTTCAGAAGACTGAGGAGTTGTCTTCTTCCCAAACGCTTTCTCTCTCTCAGCGAATTTCTTCACAAGGGAGTAAAAGGTAATCTCTTTGAGGTTTCCATTTGCTTGCAATGACTCAAGATAATTTGAATAAGTGGGATAAAGTGCCTTGACAAAATCTATAAGAGGAATGTCTAGTTGAACATCAGTGGTTTTGATATCATGCATAATAGATCTTACTTCTGATGCTAAATCAAGAGGATCATCATTTTTCAATTCAAGACTGAACAATTTAATTGTCAATTGGACAACTTTAAGTTCAAAGTGTGAGTCATAGAGTTCCTTCAACTTTTGTAAGGCTTCAAAAGAATTTGAAAATGGTGAAATATGGCGACTCACCTCTTCATTGACAGATGCTGCAACCAAGGCATAAGCCTTGCTGTTCTTGTTTTCCCAAATGGCGAACTCATTATCTAAGGTGAGCTTTGCAGGTTCATTATCTCCTTCTCCTACACAAACTCCTTTCCACAATTCATTGAAAATGAGAGCGTGTTTTATCTTCTGCGACCATTCTAGATAGTTCTCTTTCCTAGAGAGAAGTACTCCAACCATAGAGATCAATGAATGCATTTAAAAATGTCTATTGTGAAAAAATTTCTCTTCCGCTGGCAAAAAAATGCACTTCTCGTAGTAATATATCAAAACAAAGGTATTATATGTGGGAGGTGGTTTATGGGGACGGGTTTATATGGTGGAGGAGTTGTATGGCAGAGTTATATGGGAACGAGGTGTTTATGTGGGGGAGGTATTAATATGACAGCATGGAGGTGATATGACACAATAATAGTGCAACAATTAATAGGACAATGTTATATATGGAGGCCAGCAGAGGGGTGGAGTATTAAAAAACACATTATTAAAAAAAATGCATATAATAAACTCGCATATAATATCATGTCAGGCTAGCGTGGATGGCAGTGTAGGTAGCATTTTCAGGTCTGCGTGGATGGCAACGTTGGTGGTATGGCAATGGTTTTTAGAGTGGTATGGCAGCGTACACGCTGGCGACAGAGGACTGTGGTCTTATATTAAAAAGGCTTAGTGTGAAGTATTGTGGATGGCATGCAATGACATCGCTCAATGTAATTTATGGGAGCGGGTAAAAAATATGGAAGCGGAGTATGAAGTATGGTTCGAAACCTGCATAGGCCACCAACGTTGTATGGTATATGGTATGACAGGCTGTGGTATTAACCATACGATATATAAAAAACCAACATAATGTAAAACGCAATGTGGAGGTATTAAAGGAGCATTGTCGGGTAGTTTGGAGCACAGTGTTAAATGAGAGTGTAACATTGGAGTATGGGCCAAGAACAAAGGCCAGCGACAGGAGGGAGGTCGAGTGGAGAGGCAACGTGGAGGTATGGCAGCATATGGAAGAGTCGACTGTGTTAAAAAAAAGTGCAGTGAATAATACAGTGTTGTAACACCAATGCTAGAGTGGATTTAAAAAACAAGAAGTGGGTATGGAGCGGTATTACACCGGACTGGAGCTGCACAGGGTGTATGGGGCGTATTATAAGTGCATATGACAACATTCACATATATAAAAATCGCAGTGTTCAACACATTCATATGTTGCAACAAAATGCAGATTGGTATTTAAAATTATTCTAACACACAAATCTTTCACGACTTGTAGAGAACAGTAACCAAACCAACCTCATTGCCCAGTTAAGCACTCAAATAGGCCATCTCATCATTCCACCATCTCCCACGTAGAGGGACAAATAATATGGAAGATTGCATAAATGGGAAGACTGCAGAAATTGCAGAAGGGAGTTACAAGGGCAGGAAGGCTAAAAATAGAGTTGGCTTTGATACCATATTAGGCCAAGAGGTAACTCCTCAAATGAATTGTGTTTGCTCATTAATATTGCTCATGGATATATACAAGGAGGGAGAGACTTACTCTTGGGCTTCACCTCCCAGTGTCTCTTCATATTCCTATTCTCCATTATTTACTATTTACATTATTTACAAATATTCCCACAATCCCAATGATTAGGTGTCAACACCTTAAACCCTCCTCCTTGTGATCCTCTTGCAAGAAGAGGCCACTTTGGCTTTGTGACACATTACAAGATGATGAGAGGCGAGTTCTCGTTCGAAGATCATTTAGAGAAAGCAGGAAGCCATGCAGGTACCAGGGATATGTTGCAACCATGACCACTATGATTCAAGCTAAACCTTCCACCTTTGAAGAAGCCATGAAAGAATAAGTTTGGAAGGATGCTATGGCCGAAGAATATGAGTTTATTATGAAAAATGACATATGGGATGTTGTGCGAAGACCGAAGGGGAAATGCGTGGTGACTTCAAAGTAGCTATTCAAGATCAAACATGGAGTTGATGGTAGCATTGAGAAATATAAAGCAAGGTTCGTGGTCCAAGGATTCTCCCAGAAAGAGGGAAAAGATTATGACGACATATTTTCACCTGTGGCTCGATATACAACCATTCACTTGATAGTTTCTCTTGCTGCAAGTCAAGGATGGACCCTACTTCAGATGGATGTAAAGACAATATTCCTCCATGGCATGTTACAGGAAGAAGTGTACGTTGCGCAACCATAGGTATTTGAAGTAGAGGATTGAAAGAGACATGTTTGCAAGTTGAAGAAAGCATTGTATGGTTGAATCATGCCCCCAGAGCATGGTATGCCCACATGGACAATTATTTGGTGAAGTTGGGATTCACAAGAAGCAATGTCGATCCCAACCTCTACTTCAAGGTAGTCCAAGGTATACCATTGATTTTGGTTTTATATGTTGACAATTTATTCTTGATAGGTAGTGAGCCCCTGATGATCGATTGTAAGAGGGAGTTAGCATCTAAATTCGAGATGAAGGACTTTGGACTCATGCATTACTTTCTAGGCCTTGAGGTGTGGCAAAGGACTGGTGATATTTTCCTTTCACAAGGAAAATATGGGGTGAAGTTGTTGGAGAAATTTGGAATGATAGAATGCAAGTCCTTGCCCACACTGATGGAAATGAATTTGAAGAAATTATGTGGAGAAGTTGCAGGACTTGATTTGGCGATTCCATCTGAGTATAGGTAGTTGATTGGGGCTCTAATGTTCTTAGTGAACACTCGTCTAAACATATGCTATGCAATGAACATGCTAGTCAATTCATGACTGAGCCTCTCCATGCACATTGGATTGATACTAAACACATTTTGAGATATTTGGATGGGACGATCACCCTTGGTCTGAGATATACTATCGGAGATGTTCAAATTCATGGATATACCGATGCTGACTGGGCAGGAAATGTTGTCGATACGAAGAGTATGTCTAGATGTTGTTTTAGTCTTGGATCTTCCATGATATCTTGGATGAGCAGGAAGAAGAATTCTGTAGCATTGAGTATCACCGAGGCAGAGTACATTGCTGCTAGCATGGCTAGCTGCGAAGCAGTTTGGTTGAGGAAGCTCTTTGAAGAGCTATTTGAGCAAGTCTTAGACACTACAGTGATGTATTCCGACAACAAGAGTGGGATTTGTTTCGTAGAGAATCCCATATTTCATGACAAGTCCAAGCACATAGAGATTCGATATCATTACATTCGAAACATGGTGCAGAGTATCCTATCATCATATTATGTCCCATCTCTGCTCAAATCTATCTACTAAAACATTCTCGAATCCAAAGAAGAAGAATCAGGGAGCATTAGCTACCACCCTCTATAACGTCGGAGAGAACATCTCAATCTAAAAACACTATCGAAGATATAGATGAGAGTTGGAATTTCTCCCTAACTGAGAGGGAGTGTTAATTTTGGTAGCTCAGTGACAAATTCCAACCATGGGACTAGATTCCTCTTTTCGAGAGGACCAATTTTGACTATTGAAGCGCTCAATTTGGACAAGGGAATGTGTACTTATGAAGAAAAACCCACATATGCACATTTGGACAGGTTAACCATAACAAGAAATTAGTCATCCTTGGAAGCCTATAAATACAGGTGAGCTTAAGCTCATTTGGACATCACCAAGTCTCATATTCTTCTCTTTTTCATTGATTGGTTCAAACAGGTTTGATGTTGGGTCGAGGGAAGAGGTTCGCACTGGTCCGAAAATATAAGGTCTGAAGCTCGCATGTGTTCTAAGGTTTTTCGTCAGAGTCGTAGGCTTGTCAAAGGCAATTTTTGGCTATAACCGCAAGGGTGCGGTTGGAAGGTCTTAGCCGCAAGTTATAACACCCTCCTCCCACACCTACCCAAGTAACTGTCCAACCGACGTCAACATGTGATGAAGAGTTACTATGATATGATTCAACTCCCTATGTAGCAGTTAAGGAAGTGGAAGTGACAGAACACAAACAACTGGCTTTCTACACATGCAACAGAACCCCCAGGAGCCACCCAACCCATCCAGGTGACCAACCCCTGAGACAAACTAACTCTTTGCTACATTAAAGCCTCAGTTGGCCCCTATACATGGGCATGCATGCGACTTGGACACTCCATTCTCTCCCATAACAAGGCATGTGTGCGACTGGGGACTTTTCTAGGTAGTTTTGTGCCAACGACTCCGAATTCTCTGCCACTTTTTCAGGGTCAGGACTCAGACCATTTCCCAGAACTCCATGAAACTTCCAAAAATGAAAAGTAACATCAAAACAATGGTATAAATGCAAATAATTGAACAAGGACTTGACTGGACCCCTATTAGCCATGACAGGCATTTCGTCAAACATGTCACATGTATGTATTCTACAGGTTTAAACAACATATCTGAGCATAGGGGTCTCATACTTATTTGAGAATCACTAAGAAGCATTGATGCCTCATCACAATAACTGCATTACCATCTATTAAGCCATATATTCATTGTACATTCAGTGATTAACCAAAACATGTGGCGAGCCATACATTATTACTATCATAAAACTCATTCATAACCAGCATATAACCAACAGAAATATTAAGGATATAACAACCATATACGCCACATATAAACAAGTATATTTACCCATAAAATACCAAGGAGAAAGAGAGTTCTTATTCATGAATGAAAAGGCCAACCAGGTTCAGGACTTCCATGTTCCACCCGACCATTGATTGGCTGAACTAAGTCTCTCTTCAGCCAATCACCCCCTGGCATATTCCAAGATGAATGTGGGTTCTCATAGAACAAATCCATCAAAATCAAACTAGGGCTTCCAGACGCCAAACCACCTCAAACCTCAACTAGTGATTCCACCTCACGGTCAGACATCACTAACCATCACCAGATTGGTGTCTACCCAAGCTGTCTAGGGCTCAAAAGCGTTTGTTCCAACCAAGGCTCTAGGACTAGTAACTCAACCCACAACTGCTGCCGGGCTCTAGAGTGTTTGTCCAACCAAGGCTTCAGGACTAGTAACTCAACCACCCAAGGGCTCCAGAGCATTTGTCCAACCAAGGCTCCAAGGCTAATAACTCAACCCAAGTTGTTACAGGGCAGAGCATTTGTCCAACTAACGCTCCTGGAACTAATAACTCAACCCACAACCAAAGGAACATGAGAACCAACCAAAAAGCAAAAGAAAAATACTCCCACAACACCATGACTATCCAGGAAATGGAAAGGCTAGGAAAAACCACTGTCAATCCAGGCAATCCTCCATGCCAATGACAGATCATGACCAAGGAACCACATGGATGCGCCATGCATGCCAAAACTAGTAAGGAAAGCATGCATGCAACTCGATACCTGCAAGAAAAACCTGTTGTCGTTGCTGATCCCGATGTCCTCTTGCGCTTTTTTGCTCTTCCTTCGCCTTCTTGCTCCAAATCCCAAGTATGCCAAACTCCTCCAAGAGTGCTCCAAAAAAACTTTGTCCAAGAGTATGAGAGAAAGGGAGAAAATGAGAGCTCCAAAACTGAATTGATGAAAAGCTATGAATTGATCCTTAGAAGCCTTTCTATTAATAAGGCCTCTATTTTCTTCATTTTCCATTATTTTCCTTCATTTTCCTCCTCACATGCAACCTGTGACCTTTCACCTTCCTTTCTCCTAATTTCCATTATTTTCATAAATAAATGCCAACAAATGCCACTTTTCCTTTCCAAACCCTTAGCCATTGCCTTTGCCAATTTCCATAGCCATAATAAACCAAATGAACACCCACACTAGGATGTTTTTCCCAACATTCATCTTCGAATAAGTGTCTCGTGACCATGGTTATTATTTTGCATTTATTCACTTTTTATTACATGGATTTTTGACCAGGGTTGTTGCAGACCTCCCCCTTAGGGGAACACTGTCGTCGGTGTTCAACGACACCTACAACCACAAAACTGTTGTAAACAAAACATAATGTCCATGGAGCTTTATAACTTAGCTTGTTGTAGTACTTACAATGATCAACCTGCTGAGAAGCAAACCAACATGACAACATAAGAACATGAGAACCATAATGACATGACACCCATACCACTTATTGGAGCTTTATAACACAACTTGTGGCAATGTTTACATCCATATACATAGGTACATACACCAAAACATATGCCAAACATTTTGTAATGTCCCAAATGAAAAAAATTTGGAACAAACCTTTCACATAGAATTATCATCTACTTAATAAAATATTGCCATGTAAAACCCAAACACTGGAAATTCGATAAAAACAATAAACCCATAAATGACACATAAAATCTCATTAAAGGATCACAACATGCGGAACCATGAGAAATGCAACAACAAAATCTATCTTTATTATATAGAATATATATATTCCAATACAATAGTTTGAAACAACCCTCCAAGATAATAATACTGAAACTGGCCTCCAAACTAAAACAGGAAATCAAATAACTGCAACCTGTGAACCGTGAATGAATTCACCAAGGGAAGAGATAGGTGCTCACCCACTCTGACTGCATCACTTGAGGGTTTTCGTCTGGGGCTACTGCTGGTGTAGAGAACCGGGTTCTCAACCTCTCATACAAGAAACAATACCAAATCCAAGATCCAAGATGTCCCCAAACGATCTCCTCCTCCCCTTTTATAGATATGATGGATAGATCTCCAAGCCTCTAGAAGCATTTTATTTTAATATTTTATTATTATTCTAGAAGCTCCTCCATTGACTTTATCAAGTGACCCCTTTAATTTTGTTTTATTTTACTTAAGTCACTTTTGGCCCCTTTTCCCCAATTAATTATTTTTCCTTAATTAAATGACTAATTAAAGTCATTTTTAATTAAGGAAAATGGAAAATCACCCACCACACTTTCTTCGACCGCTGGAAGTCACTTCTTAGTATCTCATCCTGTAGATCTTCTCATCTGGTGCCAACAAGCTAATACACTGAGGTGTTCCATCAGTTAATCTCCCTGGAACACCACCTCGAGCATAATTAATTAAGTCAGGGTCCATAATAATGCACATTTTGAAAATTGTCAGAATGTGACGAAACGAAAGGCAAATTGTGCAAATGATGGAAAATGGCAAGCGAATGCCATCAAATCCCATAAAAATTCCTCAAAACTCCATCAGGACCCCTGATGACATAAACCTACTCGACTGTCCTAGCCATCCCCTGCCCTGGAAATCCACCCTGGCTGTACTATGAAGAAGAATGAAAACAGGGACATGACAGTCTTCCTGCCCTAAGATTGCTTGCCCTCAAGCAATCCAAATCCCTGGACTCGTCTGGTGGCCCAACGCAACTGAGACCCAATGGCCAGATCCCATATGAACCACTGGTCCATGTCACGGCTCCAAGCTATCGAAACATGACTGGTTCCTCCAACACTTGGATCCCATGTCCATCTCTGACTCAATCTACTACTAGTAGATTCACTTGGACTCCAATGCCACCAAGAAGGAGCATCAGTGCTCCATGGCTCCTATTGTGCTATAGCTCCGACTGTGGATGCTGCCCCACTAACTACGTACCATCTCATCACTTCTCTCCAATCCAACCTTAGGCATAGGCCAAGGTCATCCCCACTCTGTTGATGTAGGTCTAATGATATGGAAACATTGGTGAATTGTCGGTCGACCTCCCACTGCTCACTGAAACATATAGTAAGCTCCTTCTCTAAGTGCCCTTGCTGTAATGTGCCCCAAGCTAATGTTGGTATTCCATTAAAAGGATACCAACTCATGATCCCCCGGCAATCTAAGTCACAGACTCCGGTGTAAAGAACAAGTCTACTATGTTGATACTGGTCCATGTTGAACTCATGCTGCTCTACTTGGTCAGACAACCATATCCATCGAGAAAATCCTGCCTCTCTCCCTGTAAAGGGTAGAAGTAGCCAAACGGTGCTGCAAGCCTCGTCTATGTACTCCTGAAGAGGTCTGCTGCAGCTCGGCTAGCTGCCACTGCAACTATTTGCACCTCAATCAATGGGTAGACCCAAGGATTGATGCACTACCATCTCCCTCGCCTGATAGGAAACTCCATGCTCCTCCAGTCCACCAATCTCCTGACAAACTGTCCTGTCATACTCCAGCATCTCCTGAGGACAAGTGTCAGTGAACATCATCACCCTACTAGTTGTCTGTACATCCATTTGCTCCTCATCAACGACTAACCCCAAGGGTGGTTGCTCATCCTCCATCATCACGGGTTCAATATGAACCTCCAATTGGCCCTCCCTAGAAGGCTCACCATGCATACTGCGCACATCATCCTCCTCATCTGACTCAAGATCCACCATATACTGCTCATGCTGAATCACCACTGGTGACCCATCATCCTGAATGTCTCTCCTAGGACCCCCTGACTGCTCATCATATGAATCTAGCCCACAGTCAATGAATCTACATTACTCATGTTCCTCGGAAGCATCCTCGTACAAACCCATGGATTTGTCCAGAGAAGAATCCTCACCCTGATGGTCAGAAGGAACCTCAATAGACTATACCTCTGTCACCTCCATGTGAGTTTTTGGTAGCATCGGATGTGCTCTAGCCATGAAAATTGGTGGAGAGGCTAAGGCACATGATTTCTGAAGAACCCATAAATCTTTCGGTGAAGTTCCGCTCGGATTGTATTTTATTAAAATAATTAATATTTTTAATGGGGTTCTTAAGTCTAAACTTAGGAAAATTAAAGTATTAATGGGTATTAATCAAAATATGGTTGACAATGTTCTAGATAGCGGATCAAGTCAAGATTTAATCTTAGCTGTTGATTAGAGACTTAATCTCAGCTATTGAGGCCTCAACGAGAAAAGTATAAGAAGGAGGCTTGGGGTTCATTTGAAAACACACAGAGAGTTAATCAGTTAGTTCGATATTCCTAGGGCAGGGTTGGCTAAGGAATTTGTACAAGTGATCAAGTAGTGAGGATCAGAGGCAGTACTGGAAGGAAGTGGTTTCCAGTTCCAGTGAGTATACTTTAGAGAAGATAGTGAAGGATCAAAGATCCAGTGCAACAACTTAAGGAGGTTGTTGCAAAATTGTTGGGGGATAGCAGAGATCAATGCCAGGAATCACTGTGGGTGACTGACAGGTGAAATCTCGATTTCTTAGCAGCGAATGCGGCAGCAGCTAGGGTGAAGCAGTCAGAGGGAGTCTCCACACAGAAGCCACGTAGTGACTGCGTAGACTCACGCAGAGACTGCGTAGTGGGTCATCCAGGAGCTGGGGCTAGTGCAAAATCTCCAGATTTAGTGTGAGAGAATTCTCACTATTTTTCTATCAGTTATCTTCTCTACGTGGATTGCCATTTCTTTGAGGCTTCTAGATTGTATTCAGAAATTTATTTCCAATAATAGAAACCCTCAGATCTGCTGCACCGGTTTTCTGGCATTGGGTTTTTCCGGTGACTATTGTCCAAAAACAAGTGTCAATGTGATTGTTCATGTTCTGGTGTTTCTCTTGCCTTTTATTTTCAGTTCATAATTTGTGAAGTCTGGAATTGAATTTATTTTGATATTTACTGAAGCATTAGTAAATAACTTATTATTGTAAATAAGTAGGAGAAATAAATCAATCACTGCAATATAATTTTCACATGGTATTAGAGGAAGGTTAAGGCAAGATGGCAGTGATTTCTGCAATATAGGGTGGTGGTGCCACATTGGCAGCAAATCAATCTCCAAAAGGTTCATGCATTCCCTTGCAGAAATTACTAGCAGAGAAAAATAGCATGGAGAACAATAGGGATCAGAATATTTCCGAATTAGCTTCCAGGCTGGAAGAGGAATTTGCTTGCTTATCGAGTTTTGCATCAGTGGAGGATTGGTACATTGATAGTGGGGCTTTAGCTCATATGACTGGAGAACGAGAATATTTCTCGGGCTATCAGGAGGAACAGATGAACTTCCAAATCACAATGGGTAACAGGACAAAAAGGCACCCTAGTAGGAAAGGGAAACGTTACATTCCAGAATGCAGTAGGAGATAGGCTTCGGGCCACTAACGTACTGCATGTCCCAGGTATGGGAATGAATTTGATTTCAGTATCTCAATTACAAGATAAAGGATATGATGTGTACATCATTAGTAACAAAGTATATGCCAAGCATCCTAAGTGGAAAAAGAGGGCCCAGATTGGAACTCAAAGCAATGGGTTATACAAGTCGCAGCTTCAGTCTCCTATGGCACTGATAACCAATAATGTCAGTGGAGAAAAAGACTTCAATGAACTGTGGCATAGAAGGATGGGACACTTACATCATGGGGCACTAAGGATTCTCAAGGAAACTATTACGAGGGTTCTACTACTTACCACCAAGCATGATGATACATGCAGAGCTGCGTACTATGCAAGTATGCCAAAGCAACTTATTCCAGAAGCAACAATAGAGCTAAGAGTGTATTGGGTTTAATAAACTTAGACATTTGCAGTCTAATGTGTACAAGAGCTATCAGTGGTGTTGAGTATTTTGTCACTTTCATAGATGGCCATTCCAGGAAAACTTGGATTTATTTCTTAAGAACCAAGGATGAGGTCTTTGATCGAATTAAGGAGTTTAAGGCTCTAGTGGAAAACTTGAAAGGAAGGAAGATGAAAATATTGTGCTCAGACAATGGTGGAGAATACACGGATAAAATCTTCACAGATTTCTACACAAGAGAAGGGATTAGAAGAGAATGGACAACACCTTATCATCCAGAGTGGAATGGCGTTGCAGAAAGGAAGAACATAACTATTGTTGGAGCAGCAAAGGAAATGTTATATGATCAGTGCCTACCCAAGTTTTTATGAGCAGAAGCGTGCAGCACAACTGTATACATTCAAAACAAGACTCCTTCTGGAACCAACTCGACCTCCTCTGAGCAATTCGGCCTCCCTTTGGCTCATAGTTTTAAAAACTGGAACTGGTGACCGGACTGGTCCACCTAATAAACCGGGTTTCAAACTAGAACTGGTCAAACCAGGATTGGTTAGATCTCAATGAGCCATTTTAAAAAAACACATGAAATAATTAATTTTTAATGAAAAGAACTATTTTTAAGATTTAAAAGAATGATTCCAAACCAATAGACGCAAAATATGCAAATTTCGCTCATATATATTCCATATAAAGGTGAATATATCAAAATGGCACCAAGTGCAATACATATCAGCAACAAAATACATAATCATTGAGGCTCTAAATTACCTCTAGTGTCCAAAAATAAAGCCTACAAGCTATGTGCCCACTAGCCTACTACATGTATACATATATGAGAT
The DNA here is from genome assembly GCA_000404065.3 of Pinus taeda. NCBI lineage: Eukaryota > Viridiplantae > Streptophyta > Pinopsida > Pinales > Pinaceae > Pinus > Pinus taeda. Next base: position 253,738 of record APFE031731406.1, on the reverse strand, counting down.
TAGTGATCAACATTATCACTTGAAGCTTCTCACCGTGATCAAACTCAGATGGTTGAGTCTCGACTCTTAAACTTTGCAATTGCTTGAGTCACAAACTTCTCTGCTGGTTTAGTGACTTGAGTCCCAAATTTCTGAAGGTATTCTGCCTAATATACCCGATTACTTCATTTGGTGCTCCACATGGCTTTACATGGCCTCCTATCCCAGTCAAGTGTTGCTTGAACTTGTTAATCCCTTCTTCAATAGATTTTTGGCAATATTTGCCGTTTATTTTGCCATCAATCATATCACCATAAGCCCATACAGTATCCTTGGCTTTTGGAGGCATAGTGGCTACTACTTACTTCAAACTCTCTGTTGTTCCATTACTCCAACAAAAACTCAACACTCTCCAAGCTCACAATGAAGCTCACAAAAATCTAAATGAGATGTGTGAGGAAAATGAGAGGGGAGACCTCCTTTTATTGGCTTGGAGGGGTTGTTTTTGGAGGGAAACAACCCTTATTTTCCCTCCAAAACACCTCACAAGCCTCCAATAATGCCTCTAGTGGGTTCGTGGCTGGCCTGGCAATGAACTGACCAGTTTATGCCTGGTTTGTCTAAAAAAAGGGTGAATGACACGTCGAACTGGGTTTTTTGACCGGTTCGGTTAGTTTAGCCAATGGACTAGTCAATTTTTAATACAATGCTTTGGCTACAGCTTGGTTCACATGTGCAGACCTCACAATGACAAAATCGCATTGCTGAGGACCAACTTGGCCTCCCTCTAGAAATTCGACCTCAATTGGCAAATCGATCCTCCTATGCAAATCAAACTCTCTTCTTGCTCCGACAGTTCAACCTCTCTAAGCAATTCACACTACTACTAGGGTAAATCTGCACCCCTTCTTGGAGCTATTCACACCACTGGAAAATCGGCCACTCTCTCCAAAAAATCTATCTCTAATTGTCACTGGAAATCGCTGTGAAGAATCTCTCTGGTAATCTCATCTCCAGCTGCTGTTGATCTCTCTCCGTTGATGCCCCTGTGCTCCTTCTGTGCCCTTGCTATCACAACAATATTGTGTCTCGATGTGTTTTCTCCAAGTGCCCTTCAATTTCCACTTATACTCTCTCATTGACGAACAAATGACCATGATCTAATCTCAATTGATGGCTAAGATCATCTTCACCTCTTCTCGTGACTTATTTGAAAGTCTCTAGAGGAAAAGCGATTTACCCCAATTAATACTAATTAATTAAGCTATTTCCCTAAGTTAGACTTAAGAAAATTAATTAATTGGCTAATTAATTCTAATCAAGGCCTTTTCTTGCGAAACCTTTTTGGGTATTGGAGAGAATGTGTTCCTTAGCCTCATAGCCACAATTCGAGACTAGAACACTTGTTTGAGCTACACAAACTAACAAAACAACTGCTGGTCAAACCAGTGAAAAGATAGAAGTCAACACTAGATAATGGCCTTGACAAACTGACTTGTGGTCAAACTCGGACCTGGTCAAAGAATGTGGTAAACAGTCTACATGTGCGGCATTGTGGTCAATGTTATGCAATCAAACCGTGGTTGGTCAAACCCTCACATGTGCAGCCTTCTTGCGGTTAACTCTCGGTCAAACAACTCAGTCAAAGCTCGATCAAACGACAATAAACTTGGTCAACTTGCTATGGTCAAATCAATCAACATCTCACACATGTGGCCTCCAAGAAGTTGGTCAAACTTGGTCAAACAGATTCACACATGCGTCCCAAAGAAGAGAGATAGAAATGATGATGAAAACATAAATATGATCTCTAGCAACATATTTCTCCTTGGCCTAATTTCTCCTCTACTAGAAAAGATTCGAATGAGATTTCTATGTTAATTTTCCTCTGACATGTCTATTTTTATAGAGCTCTAATGTTGAGTGGAGACCCATCAAGGTGGTTCCTCATCACAAGAAACCCCTTCACTAATGGATCCTACATCACAACACAACATTAGACTAGAATTGTTTACCCTACTATTGGGTGAAAAACCCTAATCAATAAATAATTCAAACCCGTTCTATAAAAAATATATCACTCCATTCTGGAGCACAATGTAAGCATCGTGGGCCAATCTCCCCTAGCCAAATCAGCATGGCCCCATGGGAGCAGTGCCCCTGGGCCATTCACCGCCATCCAAATCAGCATGGCCCCATGGGTTAATGTATCATTCTCCCCTAGTCAAATAATCATAATCACGTGGGAGAATGTATCTTCAATGCTACAAAAACATCAACAAAACTTGCACACTTTCTTGGGATTCTTTGCACAAACTTTCTTAGATTTGACCAAGTGTTCTTGTTATAATGCCACTATTCAAAAAGCATGAACATGAGAGATACAGACAAGAAATGATATAACTAATAAAAGTTTATTGCACTTAATTCATATGTTTGGGTGGTGAATCTATAATTTTTTTTTTACAATTACACAACCTTGATGCTAACATTAAGTCATAATAACTCTTTATGAACTAATAGCACATGCAAAAGCTATTACTATGTTGAGTCAGCTAGTGAGTCTAATTATGTTATTGTCATGATATTATTCTCATAACCATGTTTGCAAAGGAATGTCACTCACACCGATTCGTGAGGGACTATAATGTTCCTAATTAGGAAAAGCAATGATATGCAAAGAAAAACAGTACATGCAACACAAAATTTCTGAACATTTAGTGAACACCCATAAAAACTTCAGAAATGTCAACTAGATGAGCCATTTTATTAAATAATTGGAGAAAAAGTACAATGTTGTGGAAGGAGTGCACCTAGGCTTGCCTCAATGGCAAGCTTGACAAGACCCAAGTGATAAAATAGAAAGCCCAGATGAGAGAATGATTTGCTCCAATGATGCCCTGCGTGACCCCAGAACGTTGCATTGTCTGCTAGAAAGGTACTCTTGGAAACTCTGATTCCTGTGCTTAGCAAAATTTTGTAAAACTAGCCCAAGCTCCTCTCAAATAACCCACCAAAACCCAGAAAGGGTTTGGTTTGGTTCTGAACCTTGAAATTCAACACCAATTACCACGTCCTCCTCCAACAACTAGGAAATACAGCCTGTTTGCTAACTCCCTCCAATCACTCCCAAAATGTTGAGTCTCACTACCCCAAATGTAATGTTCCTAATTAAGAAAAAAAATGATATGCAAAGCAAATAAAAAAAATATAACACTAGAAATTTCAAACGCTCAGTAAACACCCATGTAAACTCTAGAAATACGAACTAGCTGAGCCATTTTACTAAGAAATTGGAGCAATAGTACAATAATGTGGAAGGAGTGCACCTGGGTTTGCCTCAATGGCAAGCGTGACAAAACCCCAGGTGCTAAAACAACAAGCCCAAATGATAGAATCAGTTGCTCCAGTGATCCCCTACGCTACCCTAGAAATTTGCACTATCTACTGGAAAGAGGCTGCAGAAAACCTCACCTCCAGTGCTCGGAAAATTCTGCAAAATTAATCCCAATCTCCCCACCAAAATTCCATCAAAACCCAGAAAGGGTTTGTTATGGACTTGACCCCCAAAATTTAGCCCCCAAATACCACCTACTCCTCCATTTGCTGGAAAATACGACATTCTTGTAACTCAAAGAAAACTCTCCAAATCACACCCCAAGGCTGAGATATTCCCCCCCAAGGTTCTCCCGCTCCCCAACTCGTTGCTCAAGCTCCCATGCGAGTCTAGTGTGGGGCTTTTGCGTTGGCCCAATAAGTTGCAATTTGTACTACTTTCAAGCAGCAACCTCTTGCTCTGAAACTCCTCCAAAACGCTGATATCCCACTAAATCTTCACTACCAAAGTTCTCCCAGCAAGTGCTACTCGGAAGACCCATGAAATGACCTCTGTGTACTCCCTTCCTGCGTCCTCCTGGAACACTCACTAGCTGAGAAAATGTCTGAATGATAGGCTCTGAAATCCCTCTAGCACTTCTTCAAGGTGGTACGATTTGACCTCCCTAGGGTGGCGCTTGAAGTCCCCCAAAGAAAAGGTGAGTTCTCCGCTTGGAAAGCTCGGTTTTAAACAGCAAGTGACCTGGCTAAGCAGCTTGAGCAACAAGAGTGAGTTAGATTGATAGAAGACCCCCAAATGAGGCTGATTTCTTCCTATTTATAATTAGTGAGTTTCCTTTTCCCACATGGGCCCCTCAATCAAGCTCCTTGACCTCCCTTCCTTGCCATTGGAATTTCTCCTTAGGCAAGTGCACTTTTCCTTGTGTGTGTGGCCCCCATGCTCCACTAACCAAGTATTTTAGCCTTCCTTTTCCTCCTAAGTTTTTCTCCCAAAATTTCGTGGGTCCCATGGTTACCAAAAATGTCAAACTTGTGGAAAAATAAACTTGGGACAAATTAATTTAGGAATGAACATTACAGTCCTCCCCTCCCAAATGTTGCTTGTCCCCAAGCAACTTTAGCACTGGATGCTCAAGTATGTGTTCACCCTCCTGTTGATTTGGGGTAGCATTGGATGTGCTATAGCCATGAAAATTGGTGGAGAGACTAAAGAGCATGAGATTTCCAAGACCCAAAAATTGTTTTGAAAAATTCCATCCGGATGAAAAGTTATTAAAATAATTAATATTTTTAAAGAGGTCTTAAGTCTAAACTTAGGAAAATAAAAATATTAATGGGTATTAATAAAGATAAGGATGAGAAGTTTCTAAGAGACAAAGATCAAGTCTATTGTAATCTTAACTGTGATTAGGGACTTGATCTCGGCCATTGATTCACCAACAGGAAAAGTATAAGAGAAGGCTTGAGGTTCAGTTGGAGATACTGGGGGTGACCAGTCAGTGCAATTTCTGGAGTGGGGTTTGCTCAGAAATTCGAACTAGAGGTCAAGATTGCAGTTGTTATGAATAAATATATAGGAAATAATGTAATTGGCAATAATCATAAATAAATATTAGTTAATTAGTAATTGGGTTGAAGAGGCATGTCTAAATGAGACATGACTCTACATGAAAAGGCACCTGCTTGGTATATAAGTAAGCCTCTCACTCTCATTGTATCATCATCTTATTCACACATTTAATATATAATATTTGTATTCTCATGGATATCATTATATTCCAAGTCTTCTGGAGTAATTAATTTGTATAAGGAACTTTGTTCGCTTCATTTGGTATCAGTGCAGTTCGACCCTTTTGTTGCATCACCGCTATACAAAGCTCGTTCCTCGATCCAGGCCCTTGACCATCAAATCATCAACCTTGTTGCCATTGTGGCTGAAGCCTTCAACAAGCTTGGAGTTTCTCCATCATTGATTTTGTCTGATGTCCTTGGTCATTTAAAAATAAATAAATAAATACATATATAATATATTAAAAAAAAAAGGGAAAAAAAATTCATATAAAAAAGGGGGAAAATAAAAAAAAAAAAAAAAAAATTCAATACAAAAAATTCAAAAAAATAAGAACAAGGGTTTTTATTTAAAAAGAAGAAGAAGAAAAGAGTTGAAATGACTTACCTGTGCCGGTTTGCGACCGCCTTTCCTGCCACTGTTTTCCCCACCCGGCTATGTGCATCCACCTGCAACCACCAATGTTTCCTACAACAATAGCCTCTTATCCGCCGTCATCCCAACCTAGACAACCTGCATATGATCTTTCTGTTGAGGAAATTCCGATAGAAAATGTTGCTCGACACAATCCAACCTGTGTGCCATCTTCCCAACCCCAGACAACTCGCCTGCGATTTGTGTGTTGAGGAATTTTCAACCAGCCACTTCATTTTTTTATAACCTTTTTACAATTCGTTGATCCCTGGCTCCTTTGTTGACATAGTTTCCCCGACTGTTTTTCTCCACACTCCGTTGACCCCAACCACATTTCAAACATCCAACCTTCCATTGTGAACCACCATTGTCTCTGTCCCTCACCGCCGACGCTCTCCATTTCATTCACTATGTTAAAAAAATACTGCACTACCCTTCCACCATAATTCTCTGAATCATGTTGATTGTCACGCCCAAGGTTGCTATCCTTTCCATCACGTCCATACGCCCCTCTATATTAATCCGCCATTTTTTATTAAGAAATTAAATTATCCTATTCCAATCAATAGTATCATGAGAATATACAACTCAACCATGCTACATATCTGGACCATTCAGAACAGAAACAACAAACTAATGTTCCATAGGAGAGTGATGTAACCTCAATCTAGTCCTATGACGACAAGTCGTTACAAAATTCCAGTGATTGGAATATTACACAGAGGCTTAATCTCGGATGGTCTGATCCCTTCTCAATGAGATAGTTTTGTTTGTCACTTAGAGGATCATATTAACATGTATCGACAAAGATGACAGTTCCGAGACAGAAAGACATTTGAAGCCGAAAAAGTGATCAAGCCTTTTTCATTAACAAGCTTTGAGGACAAAGCTTTTTGAGGAGGAAGGCAATGTTATGAATAAATATATAGGAAGTAATGTAATTGACAATAATCATAAATAAATATTAGTTAATTAGTAATTAGGTTGAAGAGGCATGTCTAAATGAGACAGCTCTACATGAAAAGACACCTGCTTCGTATATAAGCAAGCCTCTCACTCTCATTGTATCATCATCTTATTCACACATTTAATATATAATATTTGTATCCTCATGGATATATTTATATTCCAAGTCTTCTGGAGTAATTAATCTGTATTAGGAACTTTGTTCACTTCAGCAGCAAGAGGTAGGGAGTACGGAGCTGAGATGCAAGGATAGTGTCAGAGGATCTGCGCAGAGGTCATAAAGGCAGAAGCATAGCCACTTAGGGAGACACAGATCCAACAGGACTGCGCAGTAACTAGAGGGCCTTCATGGGTGACACAGAGAAGCCCAGTGCTGATGCAGAGAGGCAAAGTGTTGAAGTAGAGGGTCTGGGAGTTGCACAAAAGCTAACTGGTCTGACATTGAGCCTAAAAGAGGTGCCAGATAATTTATCTTAGTCGGGTGAGCGAGTTTAGCACCCAGTGTACTCAGAAAAGTTGTTTAATAATAAAATCCTCCTATGCTGCACTGGCTTTCCCGCATTGGGTTTTTCCGGGGACAATTGTCCGAAAATATCTGTGTTGATGTGTTTGATTCTTGTGCATGTATTTGTTTCTGTATTATGGTTTGATGTCTGCAACAAAATTTATTTTAATATTTACTGAAGGGTTTTCGTAAATAACTTATTGGAAAATAAGTAGGTAAAATAAATCAGTTGTTGTAGTGATAGAATTTTCACATGGTATCAGAGCAACTAATCAAAGACAGGAAGGGAAAATCATTCATGGGTCGATACCATGATGCAGAGGCATCTACGTCAAGAGACTTGCACAAATTTTCAAAAAATTGCATAAGAGACAGTAATTTCAATTTCTCTATGTTGGCTTCTAGATTGGAAGAAGTTGCTTGTGTGATAAGCTCTGCATCATCAGAGGTATGGTATATAGACAGTGGAGCCTCCTGGAATATGGCAGGAATCCGCGAATGTTTCTCAGATTATCAGGAGGAAAGGATGAATTTTCAGATCACCATGGGGAATAAAGCAAAGTGTACTCCAGTAGGGAAGGGTACCATAGTTTTTCAAACAGAAACGAGAGAGCGGTTCCATGCTACCATGTGCTGCATGTACCAGGACTGGGGATGAACTTACTTTCCATATCGCAACTTCAAGGCAAGGGCTATGATGTTTTCTTCATCGAGGAGAAAGTATACGTCAAACACCCGAGCTGGAAAAAGAAAGTGCAAATTGGGATTAGAAGTAACAGGTTGTACATATTACAACTAGAATCACCAATGGGATTAATAGGCATTAATGGAGACAAGGATTTGAATGAACTATGACACAAAAGAATGAGACATTTGCATGATGGGGCTCTGAGAATTCTCATGAAAACTGTAACAGGGGTTCCGGATCTTAGTACAGAATGAGATGATGTATGTAGAGGATGTGCTTTGGGCAAGTATGCCAAAGCAACATTTCCTCGAAGTAAAAATAGGGCCATGAGTGTACTAGGATTGATACACTCAGATATCTGTGGACCTATGTCCAGTAAAGCTCTTAGTGGTGTTGAATACTTCATCACCTTCATTGATGACAACGCAAGGTAAACTTGGATTTACTCTCTGAAAACCATGGATGAGGTATTCTGTGGATTCAAAGAGTTCAAGGCTCTGGTGGAGAACCTGATAGGGAAGAAAATAAAAGTTTTGCACTCAGATAGTGGTGGAGAGTATGTTGATAAGGACTTCATTGATTTTTGTGTTGAGGGCATGAGAAGAGAGTAGACAACTCCTTACAATCTAGAGCATAATGGAGTAGCAAAAAGGAAGAACAGGACTATCATAGAAGCAGCTAGGGCCATGATGTATGATCAGGATATGCCAAAATTCCTGTGGGTAGAAGCATGCAACACGACAGTCTATGTCCAAAATAGAACTCCTCATAGGGCATTGGGCAAGATACTCTAGAGAAAGTGTTCACAAGAAAGACCCCTGAGGTCAGCCATTTCAGGATATTTGGGAGCCTAGCATATTGTTGTATACTTGTGGAGAAAAGGAAGAAGTTAGATCATAAAACAAAGAAAGGATGTCTAGTGGGATATAGTGAGAACGCTAAGGCATATAGAATCTATCTTCTAGGGAGTAGGAAGGTAGTAGTTAGATGAGAGGTGAAGCTCATGGAAGATAGGGCCTTCAGAAATTCTCGAGAAATGCCTTCAGAGGAGCAGTCAATAGATGAGTCGTTGTTCAAACCTCTTCAACCAATGGAAGTCAAGAATTCTTCCTCAATACAGGAACAATCATAGGAGGAGGAGGAGCTAACAGAAGCACTTGCTACCAAGGAAAGAACAAGTAGGGAACTTCATCAGATTCTGCGAGATGCAGAGGATTTCATTGGTGCACCAAGAAACAATAAAAGTGAGCGAAAACAACCGGATAGATACCAAGCATTAGTAGCTCAAGATGGAAAGCCTTCTAGTTTTCAGGAGGCTGCTCAACATCAGGTTTGGTTGGATGCAATGGTAGGGGAATACAACTCTATAATGGTGAACGATGTCTGGGAGGTAGTACCGAGGCCTCAAGACAGATCGGTGGTAGGTTCGAGATGGATCAACAAGATTAAATACACCGCAGACGACAGTGTGGACAAATACACATTACAACTAGAATCACCAATGGCACTAATAGGCATCAATGGAGACAAGGATTTGAATGAACTATGGCACAGAAGAATGAGACATTTGCATCATGGGGCTATGAGAATTCTCATGAAAACTGTAACAGGAGTTCCGGATGTTAGTACAGAATGAGATGATGTATGTAGAGGATGTGCTCTGGGAAAGTATGCCAAAGAAACATTTCCTCGAAGTAAAAATAGGGCCATGAGTGTACTAGGATTGATACTCTCAGATATCTACGGACCTATGTCCACTAAAGCTCTTAGTGGTGCTGAATACTTTGTCACCTTCATTGATGACCACTAAAGGAAAACTTGGATTTACTCTCTGAAAACCATGGACGAGGTATTTTGTTGATTCAAAGAGTTCAAGGCTCTGGTGGAGAACCTGACAGGGAAGAAAATAAAAGTTCTTCGCTTAGATAATGGTGGAGAGTATGTCGATAAGAATTTCATTGTTTTTTGCGTTGAGGGCATCAGAAGAGAGTTGACAACTCCTTACAATCCGGAGCATAATGGAGTAGCAAAAAGGAAGAATAGGACTATCGTGGAAGCAGCTAGGGCCATGATGTATGATCAGGATATGCCAAAATTCCTATGGGTAGAAGCATGCAACATGACAGTCTATGTCCAGAATAGAACTCCTCATAGGGCATTGGGCAAGATTACTCCAGAGAAAGTCTTCACCAGAAAGACTCTTGAGGTCAGCCATTTCAGGATATTTGGGAGCCTAGCATATTGTCGTATACTTGAGGAGAAAAGGAAGAAGTTAGATAACAAAGAAAGGATATCTAGTGGGATATAGTGAGAATGCTAAGGCATATAGAATCTATCTTCCAGGGAGTAGGAAGGTAGTAGTTAGACGAAAACAACCACATAGATACAAGGCATTCGTAGCTCAGGATGGGAAGCCTTCCAGTTTTTAGGAGGCTGCTCAACATCAGGTTTGGTTGGATGAAATGGTAGAGGAATACAACTCTATAATGGTGGACGATGTCTGGGAGGTAGTACCGAGGCCTCAAGACAGATCGGTGGTAGGTTCGAGATGGATCAACAAGATTAAATATGTTGTAGATGACAGTGTGGACAAATACAAAGCCAGATTTGTGGCTAAGGGGTATGCTCAGAAGGAAGGAATTGACTATGAAGAGACATTTGCCCCAGTAGCCAGGTATACATCTATTAGAACCGTGATATCTCTTGCAGCACAAATGGGATGGGAGATTCATCAGATGGATGTCAAAACGACATTTCTGAAGGGGGTGATAGAAGAGGAGGTATACATTGAATAGCCAGAAGGCTTTGAGACACATGAGAAGAAGTCTCATGTATGCAAGTTGAAAAAAGCCTTGTATGGGCTGAAACAGGCACCTAGATCGTGGTATGGTCGAATTGATGGCTACTTGCAGAAAATGGGGTTTGTCAAGAGTGACACAGATCAAAATCTCTACTATTTGGTTGTAGAGAATGAGCCTTTAATCCTAGTATTATATGTGGATGATCTCTTCCTAACCGAATCATCCAGGCTCATCAGGGACTGCAAGAAGAATCTAGCCACAGAATTCAACATGAAGGATTTGGGATAGATGCATTATTTCCTCGGGTTGGAAGTTTGGCAGAAAAAGGGGGAGATCTTTCTTAGACAAGGGAGATATGCTATAGAAATTTTGATGAGATTCAGGATGTAGGATTGTAGACCCATGGCTACTCCAATGATCACCAACTGGAAGAAAATTGATGCATCAGAAGACAAGGATGTTGATCCCACCTTATACAGGTAGCTCATAGGGTGCCTGATGTATCTGGTCAATACCAGGCCAGACATTTGTTATGCTGTCAACACCCTCAGTCAGTTCATGGTGGAACTGAAGAGGGCGCACTGGGCAGTAGCCAAACATGTTCTCAGATATATATAGGGAACAATCGATTATGGACTCTTGTACATGAGGAGTAAGGATATTAGATTGAGTGGATTTACTAATGCAGATTGGGCTGGAAGTTCTGTGGATCGAAAAAGTACCTCTGGGAACTGTTTCAACATTGGATCGGGAATGACCTCCTGGTGTAGTAGGAAACAGAAATCCATAGCTCTGAGCTCAGCTAACGCTAAATATATGGCCGCAAGCACAACTTCGTGCGAAGCCATATGGCTTAGAAAACGGCTTGTGAACCTATTCAGATGGAGGCGACCAGGATCATGTGTGATAATTAGAGTTGCATCAAGCTCTCTGAGAATCCAGTATTTCACGATCGGTCAAAGCACATTGATATTCGTTGTCACTTTGTCAGAGATTGTGTCTAACAAGGAGCTGTACAATTGAGCTACACTCCTACAGGAGAACAGGTGGCAGACATCCTTACCAAGGCCCTTGGAAGATCAAAGTTTGATTATTTCAGGGAGAAGATGGGGAAGATAACGAATCCATTTCAGTAGCAGAAATGGGTATGATGTTGCAGTGCAGTAGAAATTAGCAGTAGCATGATGCAGCATGATGAGAAGGGGTTGCAGTGTAGATGTAGTGTTGGGGAGAAGGACAAGCAGCAACACGGATGTAGAGGGAGTTGCAATGCAGATGCAGTGTTGGGAAGAAGGACCACCAACAACACGGATGCAGAGGGAGTTGTAGTACAGATGTAGCAGTGGTAGTGATAGAGCCATGGGCAATAGTACAAGATGCAGCAGTGCAGAGGATGTTGGGCAGGGAGGCCTAGCATCAGTGCAAGTATCGGTGTTGTATAATCAGAGTGATGCTTAGTGTGGAGTATTACTAGGGCACATTCCTCACTAAGAGGGAGTGTTGATTTGAGGTAGCATCAGATGTGCTATAGCCATGAAAATTGGTGGAGAGACTAAAGAGCATGAGATCTCTAAGACCCAGAAATCGCTTTGGAAATTCCATCCGTATGAAAAGTTATTAAAATAATTGATATTTTTAATGAGGTCCTAAGTCTAAACTTAGGAAAATAAAAATATTAATGGGTATTAATAAAAATAAGGATGAGAAGCTTATAAGAGACAAAGATCAAGTCTATTTTAATCTTAACCGTTGATTAGAGACTTAATCTTGGTCGTTGATTCATCAACAGGAAAAGTATAAGAGAAGAGTTGAGGGTCAGTTGGAGATACACTGAGGGAGACCAGTCAGTTCGATTTCTGGAGCGGGGTTTACTGAGAAATTCAATCTAGAGGTCTGGATTACAGCAAGAGGTAGCGAGTTCGGAGCTGAGAGGCAGGGAAAGTTCCAGAGCATCAGCGCAGAGGTCAGAAAGGCAGAAGCAAAGCCACTCAGGGAGATGCAGAGGTAGTAGGACTGCGCAGTCACTAGAGGGCCTGTGTGGGTGACGCAAAGAGGCCCAGTGCTGACACAGAGAGGTAAAGTGTTGAGGCAGAGGGTCTGGGAGCTGCAAAGAGGCTAGCTAGTCTGACGTTGAGCCTAGAAGAGGTGCCAGAGAATTTATCTCAGTCAGGTGAGCCAGTTTGGCACCCAGTGTACTCAGAAAAGCTGTTTAAATATAAAATCCTCCTCTATTGCACCGGTTTTCCCGCATTGGATTTTTCGGGGGACAATTGTCCAAAAATATCTGTGTTGATGTGTTTGATTCTTGTGCATGTATTTGTTTCTGTATTATGGTGTGATATCTGTAGCAGAATTTATTTTAATATTTACTGAAGGGTTTTCGTAAATAACTTATTGGAAAATAAGTAGGTAAAATAAATCAGTTGTTGCAGTGATAGAATTTTCACACCTCCCAAGTCGCATCCTCATCCGGCAAGCTCCTCCAATGTACCAAATACTCCTTGATAGTCTTTCTCCTCAGTTTCCTTTCCCTGGTCCTCAAAGTGGCTTATAGTTCCAGAACTAGATGTCCCTCATCATCAAGTGTAGGTAACTCCACAGCTGATGTCACTTGTTGCCTCAATACCATCTTGAGGCATGAGACATGAAAGCCGTAGTGAATCTTCCTCACTGGTGTGAGCTCTATCTCATAGGCCACCTCCCCAAATCTCCTAGTCACCTTGTACGGCCCATAGAAATGTGGTTGTAGCTTCTTGACCGCCTTTTGCTTCAAGGTAGACTGGCAATATGGCTGTAGTCGTAGAAAAACCAAGTCCCCCTCCTCAAACTGTCTCTCAATCCTGTGCCGATCTGCGTACATCTTTTGTTGTTTTTGGGCTGTCAACAAATTATCCTTGAGAGGCTTGAGGATATCTTGGCTCTGTTGTACCCAATCTTTGGCCTTTGGGCCCCGACGGTCTCCAAAAACAATGTTAGCTAAAGACAAGGTATCATAACCATACAAGGTACAAAAAGGTGACATACCAATGGACATGTGGTGGGTGGTGTTGTAGAAGTATTCACCCATATGTAACCATCAAATCCATGCCCTCTGCTACCTAGTCACATAGTTCTGTAGGTAGCCTTACAACCATTTGTTGACCCCCTCCGTTTGACCTTTGGTCTGTGGATGGTAACTAGTGTTGGGGGTGAGCTCAGTACCCACTAACCTGAAAAGCTCCTGCCAAAATGCTCCCATGAATCGACTGTCTCTGTCACTGACTATGGTCTTAGGAAGTCCATGCCAGCTAAAGACCTCCCTGAAGAACAACTCGGCCACTTGTGACGCTGGGTACCGTGACGGGATGGTGAACAAGTGCGCATATTCGGTCAAACGATCCACCACTACATAGATACAATCTCTGCCTTGCACCATAGAAAGCCTTGTGATAAAGTCCATGGAGATACTCTCACATTTCCCCTTAGGAATGGGAAGTGGCTACAACAACCTAGATGGATGGGTTAACTCCCCGTTGTTCCTTTGGCAAGCGCCAAACACTTGTACATATCTCAATACATCCCTTTTGAGGCCTTTCCATGTGAAACGCTCTCTGACCGTCATGTATGTCTTCCAAAACCCCTAGTGTCCCGATGGGGGGGTCATGAGTTGCATGGAGAATCCTATCCTTCAACTGTGAACCCGACACCAAGAATATATGCCACTTGTAGTAAATGACCTCATCCATCACTCGATAGCGCTCATCAGCGTGAATGCCCTCCAAAATCTTACATGCCCGCCGATCCTTGGAGTAGTCCACCAACAACTGTGCCTTTTAATCATGCCAAATGCTCATGAGTGAAAGTGTCGCAGGCCTCCTAGATAATGCATTTGCTACTATACTATGCTTGTCTTTGACATACTCAATGTTGAAGTCATAGGCCTCCAACTTGCTGACCCATCTTTGTTGCCTGTCACTGAGGCCCTATTGTCCCATAAAATGGTGGAGACTATTGTGGTCATTATTCACCCGGAATCTATTGCCTACTAGGTACTATTGGAATGTGGCCAATGCATGCATGATGGCCAACATATCCTTGTCATAGATAGAATATGGCCTCTCATGTGAAAGGAGTTTTCGACTCTTGAAAGAAATGGGGTGTCCATCCTAAGACAACACTGTGCCAACACCCTCTCTTGATGCATCACACTCCAATGTGAATGACTGTTTGAAATTCGAATGTGCCAAAACTGGGCAATTAATCATCAACTCCTTGAGGCGATCAAATGGCGACTGTGCCCTGTTCATCCATGTAAAAGCCCCCTTCTTCGTCAGATTTGTGAGGGGAGTCGCTAGCTATTAGAATCCCTTCACGAACTTCTTGTAGTAGGTGCATATACCTATGAATCCCCTCAACTCGGTTGCATTCTGGGGCTCTAGCCAATCCCAGATGGCCCTAATCTTCTCCTCGTGTACCCTCACTCCATCTGCGCCAATGATATGTCCCAAGTAGAGCATCTCCGTCAGCCCAAACTCACACTTGGACAGTTTCGTGTAAAATTGTTTCTCCTCTAAGATACGCAACACCATATCTAAGTGTTGCAAATGCTCCTCCCATGTCCGACTGTAAATAAAGATATCATCAAAGAATACCAACACAAACTTCCGCAATTGGCCACGGAATACATTGTTGATGCAGGACTAAAAGGTGCCAATTGCATTGGTCAGCGCAAAGGGCATGACCAAGAACTCAAAGTGTCCATAGTGGCACCTGAAAGCCATCTTGGGTATGTCTTTGTCCTTCACCCTGATCTGGTGGTACCCATGCGCAAATCTATCTTAGAGAAGTACTTGGTTCTCTAAGCTCATCCATCAGCTCATCAATGCGCGGGATGGGATATCTGTTCTTCAAGGTCTTCTTGTTGAGTGCCCTGTAATCAATGCATGTAATGCTCTAAATAATTTAACCAGCTATTTACTCTAAACAGAATATGAAATTTGCATGAAACCTGCTTTAAAGTTTAACCAAAATTCATATATCAAAATTGATGTGGAGTACCTACCTGGGTTCCTGCGGATGAAGATGCTTCAGAATTGCTCCTGCTCTCACTCCCGTTACCAAAAGACCAAAACCTCCCAGCCAAACTGGGTACAACCTAGGTACTCAGTCCAAAATGCTTCTCAATTGATGCAAACTGTTCCCCCGTGCCGAAAAACCTTAGAAACAAACAAGGCTCAGTCCTTACTGTCTGAAATCTCTTGTTACAAATTTTCCTCCTCTCAACTGTGCTTCCCCCATTAGCCAAAAGATTTTCCCCCCTCTTTTAGTCCTACTCCCTTCTCCTTTTATTTCTTAGGACTACTGCTCATTCATCCTTCATTACCTTAGTTGTGTGCCCCCTGTCTAATACGTGGCTCCTCATAGTGAATTAAAGAGGTAGTCACACTTTATATTGACACTCATCACTTTATAAGGTTGTATGTGATACCAAACTATATTACGTAGTCCTTTTTTTTCCCATAAGGAAAAATCGTAATTTCATTAAGGAAATTACATTCTGTAGATGCTGGTGCATATGCAGTTCATAAATATGTCATGTATAAACAAAAATTGTTGCCTTTGTTCCATGTAGGGGGCAGCAATAAAAAAGGTTGTAAGCCAAACAATTATCATACTGTTCAGTGTGTCAATATATACATATAAAAATGGTATGTGCCTGTTCAATGCAAGTCCAAAACAATAACATGAATTAAACTTGTAGGTCCATGAATGGTCGATGGAAATATTGGTAGAAAGCTTCACCATGGTGCTCTCTAATCAACCAGATGCCCGCCTCCGCGAGCGCAGCCTCTTTGGATAAGCTGTCAGCAGCCCCGTTCTGCTCCCTGTAAATATGAGAGCATGTAAAAGTATCAAAAGATGTAATCAATCTCAATGTTTCTTCCCAGAAATGATTCAATGCATAAGTAGAACATCTAGTTTTCCTATTCAGCCAGTCACAAATAATTTTGGAGTCCCCAAATAATTGTAGATCTCTACAGTTTTTTCCCAAAGCGAAATGAATGAGATGTTTTGCGGCAAGGAGCTCAGCATAACTGTTAGTGCCTCTTCAGAAGCCTATGAGCATCCTAAAAGTGTGTTGATGGTTTATATGTAGAATAGCCCCCCTGCCCCCAACAACGTTGCTCTTGTGCTGCACCGTCAAAGTAAGCCCAAGGTTTGTTGTGGTCGATTTAAACAGGAGTGGGGATGTTGGTGCTACGTGGGGGAGGATCATCTGGAATGAGAGAATAATAAGCCGTGACTTTGGCTGCCAATACAGCCCAGTTCGGCACTGTGTCCTGAAAGATTATACGGTTTCTGGCAATCCAAATAGTCCAACATATCAAAAGGGGGAGGTTCTGGAGCTTATGCGATGATGAAGTGTTGTACCAGGACTTCTAGGCCTCAAGAACAGTATTGCCAGCCCAATTTGTAGAGGGGGCGATGGGAGGGAGGATAAGTTTCCACAGATTACAAGCAGTCGTACATTCCAGAAACAGGTGGGAAGTAGATTCATTTTCCTTCTTGCAAATGCTGCAGTAATAGGACCATATTGTGCTCGTTTGAGGAGGTTATCACCAGTTGGGATTTTGTTCCGTAAGATGGTCCACATTAAAAGACTAGTTTTGGGAGGAGCTTTAAGCTTCCAAAGATGTCTCCACCAGTCGACAAGCATCAAAGGCTTCCTTGGTGTCGACAGTGTCAGATATCCTTCTTTTGGCGAGTACCGTCCATTTTTTGAAAGAGCCCATATAATCTCATCATCACCTTCAAGGACACAGATGTGGGCATCGGTGAGGGCCTGAGTGTATTCCTCCCAATGCTGTGTCCAAATAGGAGGAATGTTTAAATGATGAGCAGTTTTCCAGGCCTGTTGGAGGAAAGAGGCGTTCTCCAAGTCTGAAATTTGTGCAATATAAGAAATGTTATGTTGCTGGAGATACTATATGAGTTCCATAGGAATACAATGCATGTTCCCACATCCCACCCACGGATCGAGGCCGATTCGAACTGTGTTCATGGAATGAATTCTCCATGTGATGCCCTCTCTGATGGGGTTCAGAGCTTTTAGGATGACCTTCCAGATGATAGAGATGCCTGTGGTGCTTAGGTGGGGTCTTCTAATCCAGTCCATAGTGTGCATCGGAGCAATGTATTTGGCATATGTAACCCTTGTCCAAAGGCTGTCTGCCGATACTAATTGCCAACCAAGTTTGGCAGCAAGTGCTGATGAGAAGCCTTCTAGTTTTTTTAGGCCCCAACCCCCCCATTTTTTTGGTAGGTTCAGGGCCTCCCACCTGACCCATGCAAAAGTCTTGCCCTGTTTGTTCCCTTGCCAAAGAAATCTGCAGCAGAGGGATTGTATTCTAGTGAGAATGCCTCTAGGTATCCAAGCTAGGGACATCCAATATACAGGAGTGGCCTCTAGGACGCTTTTGATTAGAGTGAGATGACCTGCATGCAAGAGGTATTTGAGGTACCAGGTATCAAGTATTTTCTCCATCTTGGAGATGATTCAAGTCCAGTCAACTATTTTATAGCCTAATGGCTTCAACTTGTAACCCAAATATTTTAAGCCATCAGATAGTTGCAGCTGAGTGAAGTGGAAACGTTGCAGAGCATAGTAGATCTCATGCAGAGTACATTCGGCCACTGTCAAAGTGGACTTTTTGTTGTTTATGATCATACCTGTTGCCTCTTGAGAAAAGGAGAAATTGGCTTTGATGATACTAATGTCCCCAATACTGCCATTGATAAATACAAGGATATCATCTACAAAGAGAAGATGGGTCAGGATGCAACCTTCTGTTATCTTTATGCCCTTTAATCTGCCCCTTCGATGATCTTCTTTGATGAGATTATTGAGACCTTCCATAACTAGTAGGAAGAGCAAAGGTGAGAGAGGACATCCCTATCTCAGTCCCCTTTCAGAAGTAAAGAAGGGAGAGGCACTTCCGTTCACCAGAATGCTGAAAGGGATATTGGTATTGCAACTCATGATCCATTTGATGAATAAGTAAGGAAAACCTAAATGAGTTAGCAACATTCTAATATACAACCAATTTACCCTGTCAAAATCTTTTGATAAATCGACCTTCATAATCATACCTTTTCCACTCCTAGAGTGTAGAGTATGTATTACTTCCTAAGCAGTACCCACAACTTCATGAATCTGTCTGTCCTGTAGGAAGGTGAATTGTTCCGGAGAGATATGATTAGAAAGGATAGGTTTCATCTTGTTTGCAATGATCTTAGCTATAATCTTATATATACAGTTGCAAAGGGGTATGGGACGAAAATCTTCAAAGGAGTCCGGATTCTCTATCTTCGGAATGAGTGCAATGAAAGTTGAGGTGATTGAGGTTTCAAGATATCCCTTGGTTCTTGAGTCCTCAACAATTCTGAGCAGGTCTTCCCCAATGGTGTCGAAGAAAGCTAAGTAGAATTCTATCGACCAGCCATTAGGTCCCGGACTTTTATCCTTTTTGAACCACTTTAATGTGGTTTCCAATTCCTCTAGAGTAACTGCCTTTATTAAATCACCTCCCTCCTCAGGATCCACAAATCTGGGGAAGAGTTGTGCTACCCTGATGATTTCTGCCAAATTGATATCCCTAGGAGCATGCTAAGTGCGCTTGAAATGAGAGGACGCAAGTTCAGCAAGTTGTGGGAATGTATTAACAACCTGCCCCTCCTCATTTTGTAGCTGCCATATGGTGTTGATCGCCTTTCTTCTATTGGCGTATTTGTGATATAATTTTGTATTTTCGTCCCCTTCATGCATCCAGATGGCTCTACTTCTTAGGCGCCAGGTTTCTTCCTTATCTTTGAGTATTTTTTCCCTGGTAGTGTAATGAGAGACCATTCTTTCCTTATGTTCCTCTAAAATGTATATTTCCTCCAAGATCGTTTTCAAATGTAGCGATTTCAGATTCAATCCTACAGAGAGATTGTTCCTCTTGTACTCTTTTGTTATGTGCCCAAAGTTTGGACATTCTCTTCAGGATTGTAAGATTGTGTATAAACCCTTTAATACTGTCTTCCCTCCTCCCAGGGGGGTTGGCCTTCCAGAAATCAGTGACCATTATTTGTAGGAGTCTTCCTTGAGCCAGACAGAACAGAACTTGAAGGGTCCTTTAGGCTTTGTTTGCCCTCCATCAATTTCCAAGT
This sequence comes from Pinus taeda, assembly GCA_000404065.3. NCBI lineage: Eukaryota > Viridiplantae > Streptophyta > Pinopsida > Pinales > Pinaceae > Pinus > Pinus taeda. The sequence continues at coordinate 234,068 of APFE031731406.1, read as the reverse complement.
AGATGGGTAGGTGATCAAAGATCCCACCTGTACCTACCCAATGTCTGATATGAAAGCCCAAGTCCATAACCTTTTCTTTGACAAGGAAGCGGTCAAGCCTGCAGGCCAAACTGTCTTCCCCAGTCCTGTTGTTCCTCCATGTCGCTTGAGTTTTAGCAGAGGCGATGTCAATCAAATGGTGAGCGTCCAGTTCAGATAGAAAGTAATTCGAAAGGGAGTCTTGTTGTGCCCTATGTCCCCAGGATTCAGTATGTCCGATGGAAAAATTAAGGTCACCACCAAGGATCAGGTGGTCAGTCAAGAATAAATCAGTACTCAGGAGGTTCTGCCAAAAAGCAGGTCTGTTCTGGCAAGGCCCATAAACATTATATATCCTAAAATTCATACCCAGTTCAGCAGATCTAATATCTGCTCCAAGATGGCCCAGACCTCTCCAACGATTGAGCAACTTGATGGTATGAGAGTTATAACCCAAAGCTAATCCTCCCAATCTCCCATGTGCATCAAGTCCAATGAAAATCCATCCAGGAAGCATGTTTTGGAGGGACTATGAGATGTCTAATGCAGGTCCTAGGATCTCTTGTAGGAAAATAATATCAAGCGGTATATTGGTTAGCAAACAACAAAGAGCTAGGGTTTTGTCCGGCCTAGCCAGCCCTCTACAATTGTAAGAGAAAATCTTCATGGAGGGGGGACAGACTAGGATTCTTTGGCTCTAAGCGTCCCTTGGATAGTAGATTGTACCCCCAAAGCAATCTCATCTTCAGCAGTGCCTTGGGCTTTAGATAGATTGAAAGGTCGGCCCCTATGGAGTTTACGGGGAGGGGGAGAGTGGAGTATATCAAGCCCGACATGGTCCTGGGCTTGTCTCTTCGATTTCAAGCGAGTCATGTACCCCCCAGGTGGGGGAGCCTGGAAGATAGATGAAGATGATGGGAGGTGTGAGGGAGTAGGCGTGGAGGGGGCAGGTGAGAAGATGGGGCAAGATGTAATCAGGCAGGGGAGCAGAGTGGAGAAAGGGGGCTCAGGATCCTGACCCAATCCCAGAAGTTCAGAGGATGGATTCATGACATGTATATCAAAAAAAGAACTTGATAAAATGCAATCAATGTGAGAAGAGCAGCAAGTGGAAGCAGGGATGAAGGGAAGATTCATACCCGTCGAGAGCAAGCCCTCAAATGGCGACTGAGGACGAGTAGGAGGAGGCGGATGAGGACGGTTGGGAGGTTGCCCTCGCTTCTTCGGCTGTGGGGGTGCCGCAATCTTTTCTGTTGGAGTCTTCTGCTGTCCGGTCGGGACCTCAAAAGCAACCGTGTTCAGAGGAGCAGTAGAATCCTAGCTCCGAGGTTGAACATCCTAGGAAGTATGCAGGTGGGTCGTAATATTCTGTGCCGAGGGCTGATTTTTAGATTTTCCCAGCAGGGAGTAGTCTTTATAAAGATTCCCTACCTTATGGCACCTCCGGCAACGGAATGGTGCGCCCTCATAATCCATCTGTTGTCTTCTGGTATTGTTCCTCCATCGGATGTCAGTATACTCAAGCAAGCCCTTTGAAAGATCCAGGTGAACCAAGATCCTGGCATAAGCCATCCTCCCCAAAGACTGGTATGAGGCATCGAAAGTGAGGTAAACGCCAAGGGCATTCCCAATACGCTTGAAGTCATCCTCCGTCCAAAAGTGCAAAGGTAGTCTGAGCAGTCGGACCCATATAGGGGCGGCCTCAACCCTCTCTCGCTCCGGATCAAATAGGGGTGTCCATCTTCTGAGTAAGACAGGGGCCTGATCAATGTGCCAGACCGTGTATAACACCCAGTTCGTATGCTCTAGACAGTTGAAGTGCAATGCAAACCAACCTTTGACCAATGTTTGTACCTTCAGGGTATCCTACAGGTTTTCACCCCAAACCTTCGAGGCCCATTATTGTAATTTCTCCACACTCTAATGTCTTCTGTGTACCCAGCCCACAAGAACCTTTTTGGCAATGTCCATAGCGTCCAGTAGTTTAGTGTCCTTTGCAAAATTGAGGGGCACCGCGCTAGTCTGAAGCTTAAGACCCCTTTTCTTTCTTGAAACCCCAAAACTCCTCGCAGCCGATGTTTCTTGAGTTGAGTAAGGTTGAGAAAGTTCCAAAGAAAGGAGAAACCCTAGGGTTGTCGGTCGCCACCTGTGGAATAGAAGCGAAGATACCAGAGATTGGTCCAATGCCCGTATAATGCACCCGAGAGGGGGCCAATGAGAAAAGAGGAGCAGATGGTACTAGTCCAAGGACCTCTGAACCCTGGGGATTTTCTGAAGAGGGAGGGTTGTTAACTGTTGGAGGTGGGTTTAGGGTAGAATCACCTTCGAGAGGAGGGCATTTAGGGTTAGACGGAGGGTAGATAAGGGCCATGGAGCTTGGTGAGAGGGGCTGAGAGATGAAGTCAGGGGGAGAGGGAGCGTCTTCTTGGAGGGATACCAACGGGATTCGAGGGCGAGAAAACGGAGGGAGGGCCACAATTTCATTGGTAAGGTCAGACATGAAAGGGAACAAATTGGCAACAATGGTCCTGGTGGGTGTCCAGATGGGCACATCCTCCGAAGGATCCGCAAAGTCACCCAACTCATCCATAACTGTCAGGATTTTTTGATGGCAGCTGCCAGAAAAGGACAAACTCAGTAACAACAAACGATGAAGGTTAGTAAACGGGTGAGGAGGTAAGCCTGAGAGGAATGGAGTGTAACTTAGCAATAGGGGTCGGTCAGGCAGTAACCTGGTTCAAGTAGCACAAGAGGAACGGAGGTAAAAACCACAGGGTTACAGGAGCAGTTGCAGGCGGGCATCAGTGGCTATGGATTGCAAGCAGTTGCGGCATCAAATCCCTAGACCCATGTTCTCTCCACGGCTTCATCCTTTCATCATCTCACGAAAGGGTTTATGAATGCATATGCATCATTACGTAGTCCTTTTATTAATAAGCTTTATTTAATATTTTATTATATGATGCCTCTTTTAATGTTCAACCTTTAATTAAGAGTTACTACTTTTATAATAATATTACTCCCTTTTAAACTTTAATAATTTAGTTTAGAACTTTTGAATAATGTTCTATGGTTACCTATTATGAATGACGACGCATACTAAAATACATATTCCAATGTATTTTTGCAAGTTAGATATATTTATTTAATATCTTCAACAATTACGTATTTTATCCTATGTTTGGAATTTCTTCATAATTTAATACTACTAGTGCAGTGTAGGCAACACATGCATATGATATGACAAATATATATATATATATATATATATATATATATATTATGATAAATTTATTGTGATAAATGTACTTTTTATTATTATTAGAATTGTGTATTTTAATTTTTAAAAGTTATAGATTAAATGTTCCATGGTATTCCACTAGACGTATTAGCTTAATAAGTTGTACTCAACATTACTGATTCATCATTTATTTAACACTTCGTATTAGTTGTGATCTGAAATATTTAATTAGAAAATGAAGTATTCATGAGCTAAATTGTATTCCTTATCTGAATTGGAGGCAAACATAATAGTTGTTAGGAGTTATTTTTATTTCGGTCTTCCTTACATTGGTAATTCTAGGGAATATATTTAAATATATTTCACACACATTACATAGGGAATTAGTATTACAGTAAAAAAAAAAATAGGGGTCATCCCTAGAGCAATATCCAATGATCAATTTTTGAGATGTTTTTCCAAAAGAATTGCCAAAATAAGCTGGTTCCTTATGATTATGCATAGACTATCAAGACTTAAATTGAGCTAAAATTCAAAAATCGATCTAAATAAGGTTATCATCAAATAAGAATTAAAGAAAGTGATATATCTTAGACTGCATTCCGAACACGCGTCGGGCATTATGAGTTCACTATGCTACCATTTTCACTGACCAATGCACTAGTAGTATTCTTGAACCTTATGAGCAGTGTTTTCCGCAAAAATCTCAATTAATTTGTACAAGTCTTCTTAGACGATATTCTCATCTACTCCAAAAAAATAAGAAAGAGCATGAAGAACATTTACAAATAGTATTATCTTGCCTCAAAGAACACCAGTTATATGGAAAATTAAATATTCCTTCTTTCAGAAAATATTCATTACTTAGGTCATATTATATCTGGTGAAGGGATCTCAGTAGATCTTGAGAAAGTAAAGGCGATCATGGAATGATCAATATCGAAAAATGTGCATGAAGTGCGAAGTTTTACGGGTTTAGAAGGCTACTACCAAAGGCTTGTAGAAGGATTCTCCAAAATTGCAAAAACTATCATAACCCTCTAGCCTAAAGGAGTTAGGTATGAATAGAATGAAGAATCTCATAGAACATTCTTTGAACTTAAAAATTGTTAACCAATAGACCAATCTTTTGAGTAACTGATATATGCAAAGATTTTATTTTGTGTATTGATGCATCCAAGTAAGGATTAGGTAAAATATTAATTCAGGAAAGAAGCATAATAACATAGGCTTCAAGGAAATTAAAGCTTCATGAAGAACTCTACACCACACATGATTTAGAGTTAACTATGGTAATGCTAACACTATCTAGTAGGGAGAAGCTTTATGTTCAAAAGCGACCATCAAAGTCTACAACATTTGTTTACTCAAAAATACTTAAATGCTAGGCAAAGACGATGGAGTGAATTCCTAAGTGTGATTTTGGAATTTCATACATTAAAGGAAAAGAGAATATGGTAGCAGATGCTTTAAGTAGAAGACCACGGATATTTTCCCTCATACCTATCAAGGTAGATTTGAGAAAGCGAGTATTAGAACATCTCTTGAGAGATAGTTGGTATTTAAAAAGTGAGATTTGACCTTGATAGTAAAAAGCCAAAAGAACCTAAGTTTGAGGGATATGAACTAGAAGATGGTGGAATTTCGCGATTCCATAGAAGGATATACATACCTGATGGTGGGATCTCTGAAGCACCATCCTTAAGGGAGCCCACATTGCATTATATTATGCACATCTTGGTGTAAATAAAATATACGCTAATACAAAGAAACTCTTCTTTTGGACAGGCAAGAAATGCAATATTATCCAATTTGCTGCAAAAATGTCTTGAACGTTAGCAAATGAAGGCTGACCATTGTCACCCAGCAGGTCTCCTACAACCTCAAGACATTCCTATGATCAAATGGGAGATAATTTCTATGGATTTTATCATCAAGCCACTTCTTACTTCACAAAGGCATAGTGCCATTCTAGTTGTAGTGGATAAATTAATAATAAAAAAAACCATTTTATTCCCGTAAGAGATACTTGCGAAGTTGCTAACATAGCTCGAGTAATTATAAATAAAATTATCAGATTTCATGGAGTACCTAAGAATATCATATCAGATAGAGACTCACGATTTACTTCAAGATTTTGGACTAGTATGCAGTCAGCCTTAGGAACTCAGCTAAAATTAGAGTACAACTTACGATCCCAAGACTGATGGAAAAACAGGAGGGAACGATTTCGCTCGAACCATTACGTATATTGGAACATAGAGTTCCATCTGGTAGACCAAGTTAAGGTCCAATGGGACAAGTATAGCCCTGGAGTGGCTGCCTGGGAAGATACAAAGATCATATGTCAAAAATACCCCAAATTGTGTTAAATTTGAGGAAATAAAAGCCATATTTTATATATATTTACTTTATTTTAAATAAGATACTTAAAACTATTTTGAGATGGTTACATATAATTTTTTTTTTTTTTTTTATTATGTTACTATTATGTTACTGGAACATGATATATGACATTTGTTTAATTTCACTGGAATGTGGATACCAATATGAAATATGTTATTTAAATTAACCTTACTAAATTATGGATACTAGGATGAAGTTTAATATTTGATTAACCTTGCTATAAAATCTAAAATAATGAATTATATTATGAATTAAGATATCTATAATTTTGTTTCATTTATGCAGATCGATATGATTGATGAGATAGAAATAAAAGAATGATTACATTTTAATATGGAAGCTAATAACATGAGTAGGATATGGCCAAGTATGTTATACTATAGATAACATGTATGAATTATACATAAACTATTTATTTTGAATATATTAATGCATATTTTATAATGTATGGACAAGTGTTTATGTTACAGATAACATCATTACCAAGATGACCACGTGATGACAAAAACTTCAGAACAATTAAGGCTTAAAGAGATTCCATGATAGGGTGTTTACCCTGGTCCCACTAGGAGGGGTGGAGGTATTACCCACCGTTTATCCTCCAAACCTGGAGTCATGGGAGGACTGTATGAATCACACTCCCCTAGACCTGTGATGATGACTGCCAGATGCCTACTGGGCAATCAGGTTGATGTAATTGACGCTGATACCCTTGAGAGCCTATGAATGGTTAGTCAGTATAGTTGATGCTATGGCACACTCTAGTAGTGGACGGATAGGATGGAAGCAGAAGAGATTAGAAAGGATAGGATGATTCTAGAATAGCTTGGGAGTCTGGTCAGGGTCAGGCTTAACTATTAAAATTATAAACTATTAACATTCAAATCACAAATTTTAAAATGTCCTCACATTAAATAAGTATGTAATCACGGAACATAATCCTTATATAACTGCACTAATTACTAAAATAATAATACACTATAATTACTAGTATACTATATAAACCTTAACCTCGAGACGAAGTTTTTTGAAGGAGGGGTGTATGTAATGACCCATCTACCAGTACAAACAGAATGTGAATTATTAGCCTTCATACCATGCATGCATATGATAGCTACATATGCATGCATTGTATGCATGCTAATAATTCACATTTTGTTTGTACTGGTAGATGGGTCATTACAATGTACATGCGCAAAGTCCCATCCTTCTTCTTCACCTGAACTACTGATGAAAGGGGCTAGAACTCGGCCTAATGAATCCCAATGCCAGCAACTCTTTGATGGTACGCTCGATCTCATCCTTGTAGGCCTTAGGATGCATATAAGGAGTGGTGATAACTTCCTGCAGCCTAGGCTCCAACTCGATGGTGTGCTCAAAACCCCTGTTAGGTGGCTACTTGGGTGGTATATCCGCAAACACTACCAAGTATCTATGCAAGATGGCCTATATTTGTAGGGGAGGTGGCTTGGGCTATCCCCCAACCTCCGAAATCCTCAGCTCCACTTCCCATGCTATGTCCCCATGTCTCAAGTTGACCTCCATCCTGTGCACTGAAACTGTCTTTGGAGGGTACAAATCCATGCCCCGAAGAAATACCAGCGTGCCATCCGACCCTATGAACTCCATCTCTAATTTCCTCCAATTAGTGGTGACCCAGCCAAGGGAGTATAGCCATTGGACACCCATCACTACGCTGGTGTCCGACACATCCACAAAAAAGAAATGATTTGTCATCGAGTAGTTAGCCATGGTCATTGTCAAAGTTGGAATATATCGGGTGCACTACATAGTCTTGTCCCCCGACACAGAAACTAAGAACCGCTCGAACTTCTCTGTAGTGATGCCCCGCCTCTGAACCATTTGGGCATCAATGAAATTGTGGGTGGCCCCACTGTCTACCAAAACTTAGATACATTGTCTCTGCAATGTGCCTCAGATCCTCAAAGTAAAAAAATTAGGAATTCCATGCAAAGAAGCAAGGACTCCCCCAGATGGTGGGAAAGGTGCTCCCCAAGATGGTGGTGGTGGTGGTCCCCTCTCTGTCTAACCCTCACTATCTCCACAACCCAACTCCAACTCGACATCATCCTCCTGGTCACTATCCGAGAAGACCTCGATATATTGGGCCTTGCCTACTGTGCAACGAGGGCCTGGTGCCCATGGCTCCTGACAAGCAAAGCATTGTTTCCTCGTCTGGAGGTCTCTCCTCTTCCCGTCATCTAACTGCGCAAACCCCTATGCTGCTTGCTGTGGTGGGGGTCTAGTGTCACCTCCCTTTTGTGGGTAGGGAGTTCGTGATGGAATGGGTGCTCTGGTCTTGGGGATTGCCCCCTACAAATCTCTAGCACAAGTCATTGCCTCTTGCTAGGTGGAGGGCCTGCGTGACTTCACCAGTCAACGCAATGGATCAAGCCCCTCTATGAATGTGTACACTGTACACCCTCCTAGCATCGAATAGGTTTGGCACCAAAATTGAAACCCTCAAAAACTCTGATATGTAATTCTCAGGGTGGCCAGTTTGTCTAAGTTGGGTCAACTCCCTGAAGTGAGCCTTCGGGTCTCTCCTATCAAAATGCTCCACCACTCTCCATGTGAAGTCCTCATAAGAGGTCATGCTAGAATGTCCCAAGGTGGACAAGCCATAAAACCACCATTCATGTGCTTCCTCCTCCAAGTGCAAGGTAGAAATTTTGATGGCTTCCACCTCCGTCATCCTATCAAGCGAGAAATAAGTATCCAACTTCTCCACCCAGGCTCGAGCTATACACTTGGTCGGGCCATCATATGTTGGGAAGTACATCCTACTAATGGTATGCTGCAACTCTGAGATCTGTGTACTTGGTCCCCATTGTACCTGCCATTCTCATTCTGTTTGAGATGGCAATAGTCTATAAATGACAGGGTTGCTTTGAGATCTTCCCCCATAGATTTCCAATCCCTGAAGAAATCTCCCATGGGCATCTTGTCTTCCGGTCCTCCCTGCTCAGTAGGTGTTGAGTTAGGAAAGTATGCAGTGTGGTTCTAGATGGCCCACTGAAAGCTGGTGGGTGAGTGGCTTGTGAAGGGTGGTCATACTGTTGTGAGGCCCTTGAAGTCTCTCCAAATAGGAAGTCATGATGGATGCTCTTGTCCCTATTCTGTTGTTTGATCTCCTCCAACATCTCTTTTTGACCCTTAGCCAAATCATTCAGGGCCTTCAAGAGGCTATCGAATGTTGCTTCTTCCTTGCTCCTTGGTTCCCCCATCTCAGCTACAACTACTGCCTTCCCATGTGCCTCTGTATTAGGTGTAATCTCTAGCTCTATTTCCCTACTCCTGTACCTCTGCCTTCGGTAAGTAACGTTTTGTCTATCCTCTTTGTTCATAGTAAATTTCCCCCACGGCTAAGCCAAGATCTAAGCTCTAATAACCAATGTGGAAGAAGTCGAAGTCGGGATTAAATCGGCAAGGGTCCAAAAGTTGAAAAACTCGTTAAAGTCAGCAAAATTAAAAAACCACAAAAGTATTCATTTTTTTTTAGCATCTAGAGTATCCACAACATCAAATAAATGCATTTCCACATAAACATGTAAAGAAAGCTAATATATAATATGTATATGAAGTCTAGTGCTACATCACATATCAAAATAGTGAATCAACCCTTGAATCTTGAGTCTTGTCTGAGTCTCAACTCTCAAGATGGCTGACTTTTTCGGTCGACTCCCAATAAAATCAGGATTAATTCAATTAAATCACGATTTTTTCGGCATTGAAAAAGTCTGCAAAAAGTTGGCCGATTTAATCGTTTTGCTGAAAAATCAGGATTTTGGGATTTAATCTCGACTTTTTGTCGACTTTTTCCACACTACTAATAACATTGTAATGTTCCTAATTAGGAAAAAATGGTGATATGCAAAGCAAATAAAAAAAATACAACACCAAAAATTTCAAACACTCAGTAAACACCCATGTAAACTCTAGAAATAAGAACCAGCTGAGCCATTTTATTAAGCAATTGGAGCAATAGTACAATATTGTGGAAGTAGTGCAACATGGCTTGCCTCAATGGCAAGCATGACAAAACCCAAGTGATAGAACAACAAGCGCAGATGATAGAATCAACTACTCCAATGATGCCCTACACTGCCCCAAAAATTTGCACGTCTGCTGGAAAGAGACTGCTAAAAACACCACCTTTTGTGCTCAAAAAATTTTGCAAAATTAATCCCATTCTCCTCACCAAAAACCAAAAAAGGCTTGGTCTGGTTTTGAACCTTGAAATTCGGCCCCCAAATACCATTACCTCCATCTGCTGGAAAATACGGCCTGCTTGTAACTCACAGAGAAAGCTCTCCAAATCACACCCCAAGGCTGAGATACTCTCAACCAAGGTTCTCCTTATTTCCCCCGATAATCTTTTTCCCTCCAACTCGTTGCTAAAGCTCCACGTGAGTCTAGTGAGAAGCTTTTGCGCTGGCCCAGTAAGATGCAATTCGTACTGCTTTCAAGCAACAACCTTTTGCTCTGCAACTCCTCCAAAACGTTGATATCACACTAAAGCTTCACTACCAAAATTCTCCTGGAAAGTGCTACTCAGAAGACCCCTGAAATGACTTCTGCATACTCCCTTCGTCTTCCTAGAACATGCACTAGCTGAGCAAATGACTGAATGATAGGCTCTGGAATCCCTCCAACTCTTCTCCAAAGTTGTAAGATTTGACCTCCCTAGGGTGGCACTCGAAGTCCCCTAAGGAAAGGGTGAGTTTTGCACTTGGAAAACTTAGTGCTAAATAGCAATGTTGTTAAAAGCGCGAGCGGAATTAAATCGGTGCGGGGAATGAAGCGGGAAAAAGCGGAAAAATCGGGAAAAAAGCGGGAAAAAATCGTTTGGTACAAAAATATTCATATTTTTTAATTTTTTTTCAAAAATCCCGCTGCCCAGACATCCCAAGCTTTTTTCTGAAAAAAGCGGGCTTTTTTCAAAAAAAGCGGCAAAAAAAAATTTCCGCGCTTTTCTCGTATAAAACGCGCGTTTTAAGCGCCATGGGGAAAAAAGCGCGCGTTTTTGAAAAAAGCGCAATTAAAACGCGCTTTTAACAACACTTCTAAATAGCAAGTGACTCGGCTAAGCCGCTTGAGCAACAAGAGTGAGTTGGATTGACAAAAGACCCCAAATGAGGCTTAGCTCCTATTTATAACTAGTTAGCTTCCATTTCTCATGTGGGCCCCTCCATCTAGCTATTTGACCTCCCTTCCTTGGCTATTCGAATTTCTCCTTAGGCAAGTGCGTTTTTCCTTGTGTGTGTGGCCCCCACGCTCCACTAACCAAATATTTCGGCCTTCCTTTTCCTCCTAAGTCTTTCTCCCAAAATTTTGTGGGTCCCATGGTTACCAAAAATGTCAAAATTGTGGAAAAATAAACTTGGGACAAATTAATCTAAGAAGGGACATTACACCGAAGTTCTCCCTATTTCTCCCAACAAAACCCAACTCCAAAACACTTCCCTCAAACTCCCACATGTGCCCAGAAATTAGCTATTGCGTAGGCCCTGGATGCACAAATTCGCGTTGCCTTCAATCGACAACCTCCTACCTCAAAATTCCTCAATTAGGCTGATCTCCCCTTGAAGCTCCTGTGTAAAATTTCTCCAAGCAAACACTATCTGGAAGATAACTGAAATGAGCCAAGCGTGATCCCCTCCTGTGTCCTCTTGGAATACACACTAGTTGAGTGATTGACTGTGTGTTTAGCTCTGAATCCCTCCAAAATCCTCTCCAAATTGGTATGACTCAACCTCCCTAGGGTGGCACTTGTAGTCCCCTGAAGAAAGAATGAGCTCTCCACTTGGAAAACTCGGTGTTGAACAACAGTGTGACCCGACTAAGGAGCTCAAGCAACAATAGAAATTTTGATTGGAAAAATACCCCAAAAGTGGCTGAGCTTCTCCTATTTATAATTTGTGAGTTCCTTTTCCCATGTGGGCCCCTCCAACATGCTTTTCGACCCCCTTCCTTGGCTATTTGAATTCCCTCCTTGGCATATGTGTTTTCCCCTTCATGTGGCCCCCATGCTCCACTAGTAAAAACATTTCGGCCTCCTTTTTCTCCTATATATTTTCCCAAAAAATCATTTGTCCCATGATCACCAAAAAATGCCAAAATTGTGAAAATAAACTTAAGGTAAATTAATCTAGGAAGGGACGTTACAGTTCTCCCCTACCAAATGTTGCTTTTTCCCAAGCAACTTCACATTGGATGCTCAAGTATGTGCTCACCCTCCCAAGTGGCATCCTCATCGGGAAAGCTCCTCCAGCATACTAAGTACTCCCTAATGGTTCTTCTCCCTCTGTGGGTAGGGACTTTGTGATGGAATGGGTGCTCTAGTCTTGGGGATTGCCCCCTACAAATCTCTAGCACAAGTCACCGCTTCTTGCAAGGTGGAGGGCCTGCGTGACTTCACCAGTCCACGCAATGGATCAAGTAACCCCTCTATGAATGTGTACACGCTCTTAGCATCAGATAGGTCTGGCACCAAAATTGAAACCCTCAAAAAATCTGATATGTAATGCTCAGGGTGGCCAGTCTGTCTAAGTTGGGTCAACTCCCTGAAGTGAGCCTTCGGGTCCCTCCTATCAAAACGCTCCACCACTCTCTGTGTGAAGTCCTCATAAGAGGTCATGCTGGCATATCCCAAGGTGAACAAGCCATGAAACAGTTTCCGGCCAAATACAACTGTAAACCGCAAGGCTTGGATTACTTGTGTTGGTTCGTTTTGGGTTGCGTGGTTGTTTTTGTGTTTTGTAGGCAAAAAGGGGTTTTTCTAGTAAGCACGCACTCGAAAGCTTCAGTTAGCAAAAAAAAAAAAAAAAACCATTCCTCCTTTCCAAAAATTACTACTCTTTTAAGCTAGCTCACTTGGTCCAAATTTATTTTATGAGAATAGAAGTCTTGGGTTCAAGTCTTTCTTTTTGTTGAGTTACTTTTTAAAAAATCACATGTAACTTATGTTTTAAAGTTACTTTATGTAAAAGTGTTCTCACCCATTATAAAAAGTGAGTCACTTATAATTCTAAAGTCACTTTATCTTTTATTTAAGTTACAATTTAGTGGATAGTTCATAAAGTACCATTGTAAAAGTGACTTTCACTTATTTATAAAAGTGAGTCACATAAAGTAATCTTTTTTTAAAAGTGAGCTAATTAGATTAAGTTTGGGAAGGGGGGATTTTTTTTTTAAATATAACATTATCATTCACTTCCCAACATTCACATGGTTCATCAGCATCTTCAACAACTTTTCTTCAAAATGCCATAACTTCTTCATCCTAAAGCCATTTTTTTTAATCGGCCTAATTGTTCGAGATCTTTCCATTGGAACACTTAGTTTCAGCATATACAGCTTCAGTTTCTTTTAAAATGAAAAGTCCATGCCTAGTTATTCTTGACAGTGCCAACTACTTCCAATGAAAATCCTACATCGTGGATTTACTTAAAAGTACAGATCTTTATAGAAGAGCCTCAAGGCAAGAGTCTAAATCTAAAGATGAATATAAGCAAGCCAAATCGGAAACTAAGCAAGATCAAGCACGTGGGTTGATAGGGATGTCTATTTCTCTAGAACTTCGATTCCATATCGCAGAAATTGATACCCTTGATGAAGTAATGAAACAACTCAGTAAAGTTTTTGGAATTAAAATTGAAATTAGAGCCCATCAACTCGAAAATGAGTTGCTTACATTGGACCCCAATAATTTTTCTTCCATTGAAGATTTTTTGTTCAAGTTCAAGACCCTTAGACTTCTTTTGGAAGGTGTTAAGGTTAAGAAAGAAGATGGTAGCCTTATCTAATTCCATTCTTAACTAAGTAGAACAAACTATACTCTGTGTTTGTTCCACCTTCCATTCTACTAGAGAAGCCTTTATTTCCAAGGACAAGACATAAGTCCCCTCTTTTGATGCCCTGTTGTGACTCTTTATAAGAAGAACAAGAAAACTCTTACATCTTGGTCTTCTTAATACTGGAAACTCTTCAAGAAAGCCTTAGAAGCCAAACAACAAACCAGTCAAAGAAATCATAAGAAGAAACATCCTAAAAAGAATGGTCTTAAACCAAACAAGAGTCTTAAGCCATTTCAGTCTCAAAATGAAAAATCAACTCAACAAAATGATAAGGCAACTAAAAACAAAGGGAAGAAGACTGATAGACATTGCAACTTTTGTAATCGTGATGGCCACTTAGAATCCAAATGATTTAAAAAGATGGAAGCCTTGGAAGCAGCGATGAAGAAGCATAACATCCATTTGGAGCACTCTTCAACTTCAACTTCATCTTCAGGAATAACACTTTCTACATGTGGTTGTCAAGTATCTTGGTCTAGTTATGCACTAAATGTATCTTCTTCTCATTCTCATGAATGGCTCATTGATTCTGGAACTTCTTATTACATGGACAAGAACAAAGCCATGTTTTATTCTTTAAATAACTATAACACCAAAAATATATATGTTGGTGATGATAGATCTCTTAGTGTTAGAGGGACTGGAACTATTCATCTAGTCAATGGTCAAATTGATGGTGTATTATGTGTTCCTACCTTATCCTACAACCTTCTATCTGTATATCAGATAACTCATTCAAGTGAAGGTAAAACCATTGAATTTTCACCTCATGATGTTGTAACTAAGGACCTAAGAGATCCTAGATAGATTTTCACTACTGGCATTGTTTATGATACTACAAGGTTGTATAAGTTTAACAACTTTAGTTCATCAACTCTTTCCTCAGTATTTGTTGCTCATAATGATGAAGTGAGCAAGCTTTGGCATGAGCAATTTGGTCACTTAAACTATCGCTCCCTTCAAAATCTATGTAAAGAAAATATGGTGACAGGTCTTCCTATGGTATCTTGCAGAGATGGTGTTTGTTTCGGATGTATACTCGGAAAACATCATTGGGATATTTTTGAAAAACGTGCCTCTTGGCACGCCTCAACCCCTTTCTAGCTTGTGCATAGTGATTTATGTAGTCCACTTCTAGTTGTTTCATTCTTTGGCTACAAATATTTCTTAACTTTCATTGATGATTTATCCAGACGCACTTGGGTATACTTCTTAAAATTAAAGAGTGAAGTCTTTAAGATGTTCTTGGCCTTTAAGGCTTTTGTTGAGAAACAATCTAGACATCAAATTCTTAAGCTAAGATCTGATAATGGCGGAGAATATCTTAACAACAAATTCATCAACTTTTGCACTAAGCATGGAATTTAATTGTAACATATTGTTCCATATACTCCACAGCAAAATGGTGTAGCTGAAAGGAAGAATCGCACCTTAAAGGAAATGGGTAATTGTATGCTTCAATCTAAAGGACTTAGTCTTAATTTTTGGGCAGAAGCAACTAACTGTGCATATTACATAGTAAATTGCACTCCTACTAAGGTTTTAAAGAATATCACTCTAGAAGAAACATGGAGCTCAATTAAACCAGATGTAAGTCACTTTCGTGCTTTTGGAAGTGAAGCATGGGCCCATATTCTAGATGAGAAACATACAGCCTTAGAACCTAAGAGTGAAAAATGTATTTTTGTTGGATATTTTGAAGATGTCAAACGATATAGATTACTTCAACCTAAATCCAAAAATGTTATCATTAGAATAGATGTAAAGTTTGTTGAAAATATATTGACTTACGAGCCTAGTTCAGCGGATGTGCCACCTCTCTATTCCTTCCACTTCTGAAATTATTCCTTTTTCAGATGATGACAACGAGGATGACAATCCTCCCCCACCTTCTCGGGATCCTCCTTCAGCTCCTCAGCTTCCAAAATGGGTTCATGCTACTTGGGATGCAGCAAGTGCTCTTGCAGGTGATCCTACAGATCAACATCATACATGTTCTTAGTTCGATAGAGCCTCTTCTTTACTAGCTCAAGCTTCAGCGAATTATGATCCTGACACCTTTGCAGAAGCTTCAGGCCATCCAGATTGGGACGCAGCTATGAATGAAGAATATCATTCATTATTGGCAACTAATACATGAGACCTTGTTCCTCTTCCAAAGGGACGAAAACTTGTTAGATGCAAATGGGTTTATAGAACCAATTTTGAACCAGATGGAAAAGTTGATAAATATAAAGCTCGTCTTGCTGCTAAGGGTTTTTCACAAGTTGAAGGCATTGACTATACTGAAACCATATGCCCTGTTGCCAAAATGAACTCTATCCGCTTTGTTCCTTCCCTTGCTGCCTCTTTCAAATGGGAAGTCCATTAGATGGATGTTAAATCCGTCTTCTTGCATGGGGACTTACATGAAGAAATCTATATGGAACAACCTCCTGGATTTATACAAACAGACTCTAGCCTTGTATTTCGGCTTAAGAAATCCCTTTATGGTCTGAAGTAAGCCCCTCAGGCTTGGTATGCCAAAATGGATAGCTTTCTTTTAGATACTAGCTTTTCTAGGTGTCATTTTTACAATACTGTCTACACCAAGAAAGTGGTAAGTCTCTTATCATTTTGTTCTTTATGTTGATGATTGTATCCTTACTTGTAGTGATCCCAACCTTATAAACCATGTGAAGTCCAACCTTAAAAAGCAGTTTGAAATGACAAACATAGGAGACTTGCATTATTTTCTTGGTCTTTAAGTCTTGCAATCCAAATAAGGTATTTCCCTTTCCCAGTCCAAGTATGCCTGCGATCTTCTATGCCACTTTCACATGGAAGACTGTAAGCCAACCCCTTCTTTCTTTCAGTCTGGAGCCAAACTTTCAGTCACTTGTACTTCCCTTGAAGTTGATGCTACCTTATACCGTCATCTTGTTGGAAAACTTTTGTATCTGACCCATACCCGTCCTGACCTCTCCTTTGTTGTTGGCATTGTTGCTTGGTTTATGCAAAACCCACATGAAAGTCATTGGAAAGCAGCTAAAGGAATGCTTTGTTATGTTCGAGGTACAGTTCAGTTTGGGATTCATTAGTGCAAAAACATCTCCTCTATTGGTTGGTCTCACTGATTTTGATTGGGTCGGTGACCCTAATGATCGGAAGTCTACTGCAGGTTATGTCTTCACTCTTGGTTCTGGACCTATTACATGGGTTTGCAAGAAACATAGTGCTATTTATCTTTCTTTAGCGGAAGCAGAGTATCGTGGTGTCATTGAAGCTAGAAATGAAGCCGCATGGCTTCGTCAGATCCTGTCATAATTTGGTTTTCAGTAGCAACATCCAACTACACTTGGGTGTGATAATCAAAGTGCCATTCAACTATGCAAAGATCTCGTCCAACATCAGACAACAAACACATTGAATTACACATGCACTTCATCAGAAAGCTCATTCATGACCATGCTCTTGAAGTGCAATATTGTTCAACCGATGATCAAGTTGCAAACATCTTTACAAAGGCTCTCACAAAGGCAAAGTTTACTAAACTTTGATTTATGGTTGGAGTTCAAGAAGTTGTCACTAAGGGGGGATAGCCTCTAATTCCTCCTTCCTTCTTCTATTGTGTCATCTTTGTACATCCTTTAATCCTATCCCAAGTTGTTCTTAAGGGGGGATGTTAGGATATTCTACCACATAGGAAATAATTAAGTACAACTTGGTCTAGTGTATAGTTAGGTAAAGTGTGTTTCTTTAGTATGTACTTTTTGTAATTTACAATCCGACGGTCATGATATGTTCTGTACATGAATTGATATGACAGTTCATTCTCTCCTTGGTATTATCGACACTTGATTCGTGGCTTACCACCCGATTGATCCATGATCTCTATTTAAAGAGCATAGAGGGTCATTTGTTAGGTGATCGTTCATTAGAGAAACTTGTGTAAATTTTCTTTCTTTTACATTAATAAATTGCCTGAAGTGGCTGTGTTGGCTTAGGTCGTGGATTGTTTCCTTCTTTGAGGGTTTAACCACGTTAAGAATACTGGTGTACTAATCTGTGATATGTTTGTGAGTGGTGTCCTTTGGTGTTTTATCTAAGGAACTTACCCTGTAAATTCCTACACAAACACATTGATATTCGATGTCACTTTATCAGGGACTGTGTTTAGTATGGGGCGGTATAGTTGGAGTATACTCCCATAGGAAATTAGGTGGCAGATGTACTCACCAAGGCTTTAGGAAGAACAAAGTTTGTTCAATTCTGAGAACAAATGGGTATGTTGGAAAATCCCTTTCAATAACGTGATGCAACATTTGAGAGGGAGTTGTAATAAAAATGCAGTAATGGCAATGCCAATGTCATGGGCAACAGTACAGTAGCAGTAGCAACACAGTGTTGGTGGTAGCAACAATGCAAAAAAGAGATACTTCAGAGACAAAGCACCATGTAGTTGGACATTGTTGCTAGAGCACATTCCTTGCTAAGAGGGAGTGTTAGCTTTTGGTAGCATCAAATGTGCTCTAGCCATGGAAATTTGTGGAGAGGCTAAGGCGCATGCATTTTGAAGAACCCAAAAACCGTTTGGTGAAATTCCACCCAGATTGTATTTTATTAAAATAATTAATATTTTTAATGGGGTTCCTAAGTCTAAACTTAGGAAAATTAAAATATTAGTGAGTTATTAATCAAAATATGGATGAGAATGTTCTAGAAGATGGATCCAGTCAAGTTTTAATCTTAGTCGTTGATTAGAGACTTAATCTCATCCATTGAAGTTTCAACAAGAATAGTATAAGGAGACTTGGGGTTTAATTGAAAACACACAGAGGGTTGATCAGTTAGTTCGATATTCCTAGGGCAGGGTTGACTAAGGAGTTTGAACAAGTGATCAAGCAGTGAGGATAAGAGGTAGTACTGGAAGGAAGTGATTTCTAGTTCCATTGAATATACTTCAGAGAAGACAGTGAAGGATCAGAGAGGCAGCCAAGGAGGGACAACGCAACAACTGGAGGAGGTTGATGCAAAACTGTTGGGGACAATAGAGATTAGTGTCAGGAATCACTATGGGTGATTGATAGATGAAATCTCGATTTCTCAACAACAGATGCAGCAGCAACAAGGGTGATGGAATCAGAGGGAGTCTCCACGCAGAAGCCATGCAGTGATTGCGTAGGCTCACACAGAGACTGCATAGTGGGTCATCCAGGCGCTGGGGCTAGTGCAAAATCTCCAAATTCAATGTGAGAAAATTCTCACTATTTTCTATAAATTATCTTGTCTGAGTGGATTTCCATTTCTCTGGGATATCCAGATTGTATTCAAAAATTCACTGCCAATAGTAGAAACCCTCAGATCTGCTGCACCGGTTTTCTCGCATTGGGTTTTTCCGGGGACTACTGTCCAAAGCAAGTGTGTCAATGTGATTGTTCATGTGTTGGTGTTTCTCTTGCTTTTCTCAACTCATAATTTGTGAAGTCTGCAGCTGAATTTATTTTGATATTTTATTGAAGCATTGGTAAATAACTTATTATTGTAAATAAGTAGGAGAAATAATCAATGACTGCAACATAATTTTTTCACAGGGGCTCCAACTCATAGGCCACCTCCCCAACTCTCTTATTCACCCTGTACGACCCATTGAAACGTGGCTGTAGCTTCTCCGACACCTTTTGCTTCAATGTAGACTGGCGATATGGATGTAGCCACAAGAAGACCAAGTCCCCCTCCTCAAATTGCCTCTCAATCTTGTGCCTATCCGCATACATCTTCTGCTGATTTTGCATTGTCAATAAGTTATCCTTGAGAGCCTTGAGGATATCTTGGGTCTCCTAGATCTAATCGTTGGCCTTTGGGGCCCAACTGTCTCCAAAAACAATGTTAGCAAAAGACAAAGCATCATAACCATACAAGGCACAGAAAGGTGACATACCAATGGACATGTGATGGGTGGTGTTGTAGCAGTACTCGCCCAAATGAAATCACCGAATCCATGCTCTCTGCTACCCAATCACATAGTTCTGTAGATAACCCTCCAACCATTTGGTAACCCTTTCAGTTTGACCATTGTTCTGCAGGTGGTAGCTAGTGTTGGGGGTAAGCTCAGTGCCCACTAATCTGAAAAGCTCCTGCCAGAATGCCCCTATGAACTGGCTATCTCTGTCATTGACTATGGTCTTAGGGAGTCGATGCAAGCGAAATACCTCCCTGAAGAATAACTCGACCACCTGTGATGCTGAATAACTTGTCGAAATGGCGAAGAAGTGAGCATATTTGGTCAACCAGTTCACCGCCTCATAAATACAATCTCTGCCCTGCACTGTAGGGAGCCCCATGGTAAAATCCATGGATATACTCTCCCAGTTCCCTTCAAGGATGGGAAATGGCTGCAACAACCCTACTGGATGGATCGACTCCCCCTTATTCCTTTATCAAGCGTCACACTCCTGCACATATCTCAATACATCCCCCTTGAGTCCCTTCCATGTGAATCACTATCTAATCGTCATATATGTCTTTCGGAACCCCTAATGCCCTGATAGTGGAGAGTCATGAGCTACGTGGAGAATCCTCTCCCTCAACTGTGAACCCAACACCAAAAAAATGCGCCCCTTGTAGTATATGACGTCAACCATCACCCTGTAATGCTCATCAATGTCAGTACCCTCCAGAATCTCACATGCTTGTCGATCCTTGGAGTACTCCACCAACAATTGCACCTTCCAATCATGACAAATTCTCATGAGTGAAAGTGTCGCGGGCATCCTGGATAATGCATCTACTACCACATTGTGCTTGCCCTTGACATACTCAATATCAAAGTCATAGGCTTGCACTTTGCTGATCCACCTTTGTTGCTTGTCACTAAGGCCCTGCTGCCCCATAAAATGGCAAAGATTATTGTGATCAGTATTGACCTGAAATTTGTTGCCCACTAGATACTACCGGAATTTGGCCAATGCATGCATGATGGCCAACTTCTCCTTGAATTAAATAGAATATGACCTCTCATGCTGAAGGAGCTTCCGGTTCTCAAAAGCGATGGGGTGTCCCTCCTGAGATAAAAGCGTGCCAAACCCATCCCCTGATGCATTGCACTCCAAGGTAAACGACGAAGTGAAATCTGGGAGCACCAAAACTGGGCAACTACTAATCACCTCCTTGAGGCAATCAAATGCTAAATGCGCTCTGTCTATCCATACAAAAGCCCCCTTCTTCGTTAGATCTGTGAGGGTAGCTACTAACTGTGAGAAACCCTTTATGAACTTCCTATAATAGGTGCATATGCCTATAAATCCCCTCAACTCGATCACATTTTGGGGCTCCGGCCAATCTTGGATGGCCTTGAACTCCTCCTCATGCACCCTCACTCCATCTGCGCCAATGATGTGCCCCAAGTAGAGCATCTTTGTCATCCCAAACTCACACTTGGACAACTTGGCGTAAAACTGTTGCTCCTCTAAGATGCACAACACCACCTCCAGGTGCTGCAAATGCTCCTCCCACATCCATGTGTAAATCAAAATATCGTTGAAGAACACCAATACAAATTTCCGCAATTTCCCACGGTATATATGGTTATTGCACGACTGAAAAGTGGTAGGTGTGTTGGTCAGCCCAAAGGGCATGACCAAAAACTCAAAATGTCCATAGTGGCACCCGAAAGTTGTCTTGGGGATGTCCTAGTCCCTCACCCTGATCTGGTGGTACCCCAAGTGTAAATCTATCTTAGAGAAGTACTTGGATCTTCTAAGCTCATCCATCAACTCATCAATGCGTGGAATGGGGCAGCGGTTCTTCAAAGTCTTCTAGTTGAACACCTTATAATCAATGCACATGTGCAAAGTCCCATCGTTCTTCTTCACCAAAACCACTGATGAAGCGAAGGAACTAGAGCTCGGCCTAATGTGCCCCAACACTAACAACTCCTTAATAGCACACTCAATCTCGTCCTTGTAGACCTTGGGATGCCTATAAGGAGTGATGATAACTTCCTGCACTCCAGGCTCCATCTCAATTGTGTGCTCAAATCCTCTATCAGGTGGCTGCCCTAGTGGTACATCCCCAAACATTACTGGTTAGCTATCCAAGATGGCCTGTATGTCTGGGTATGGTGGCTTGGACTGTGCCCCAATCTCTGAAATCCTCACCTCCGCTGCCCATGCTATGTCCCCATGCCTCAAGTCAGCCTCCATCTTATGTGTTGAAACTATATGTGGACGATATAAATGCATGCCCCAAAGAACCACTAGCTTGCCATCTGGCCCGGTGAACTCCATCTCCAGTTTCCTTCGAAATCCATCTCTAGTTTCCTCCAATCAGTAGTGACCCAACCAAGGGAGTAGAGCCACTGGACACCCATCACCGTGTTGGTGTCTGACACATCCACAACAAATAAATGGTATGTCACCGAGTAGTTCCCTAGGGTCACTGTCAAAGCAGGCACATATCGGGTGCACTACAGAGTCCTATCTCCCGACATTAGAAATGAGAGCCCCTCGAACTCCTTTGTAGTGATGCCCGACCTCTGAACCATCTAGGCATCAATGAAATTGTGGGTGGCCCCACTGTCTACCAAGACTGAGACACATTGTCCCTGCACTATGCCTCAGATCCTCAAGGTCAAAAAATTGGGAATTCCATGCAAAGAAGCGAGGACTCCCCCAGATGGTGTGAAAGGTACTCCTCAAGGTGATGGAGGTGGTGGTGGCCCCTTCTTTGCTTGAACCTCGTTGTCTCCCCCGCCAATCTCCAACTCCACGTCATTCTCCTGGTCACTATCTGAAAAGACCTCGGTGTAGTGGGCCTTTCCCATTGTGCACCAGTGGCCTGGTGCCCATGGCTCTTGACAAGTAAAACATAGTTTCCTCCTTCGAAGGTCTCTTCTGGTCTCCTCATCTAATTGCCCACGCTCCTAGGTTGTTTGCTATGGTTGGGCCCTAGTGTCATTCCCCTTCTATGGGTAGGGAGTCCGTGATGGAATGGGTGCTCTAGTCTTGGGGATTTCCCCCTACAAATCCCTGGCGCAAGTCACAACCTTATGCAAAATAGTGGGTCTGCGAGACTTCACCAGTCCATGCAATGGCTTAAGCAACCCCTCTATAAATTTCTACACCCTCTTGACATCAGACAAATCTAGGAGCATGATTAAAACCCTCAAAAACTTTGATATATAATAATCTGGGTGGCCAGTTTGCCTAAGTTGGGTTAGCTACCTAAAGTGAGCCTTCCAGACCTGTTGACCCTGTTGCCTACACCTACCTACAAGTCAGTGAGAAAAGGCTTCAACCCCACAAGGTGTGGTTGGTGGTAGGGAACTTAGAGAAGGGGTTGTCAAACTAATCTCGACTCTCTTTGTTTGAGCTATCTCCTAGGTTAGCTAAGGGTGGTGGTCCCTAATGGAAAGTTAAGTTAAAAGATGTGAGTTTCTAGGAGAGTGTTATAGTGAAAATTGATTACTTTTAAGGATTTATGGGCAAATATGAAGTGAGCAACTTGAAATAACAATGTCAATCATTAATATGATTAAAAACCATAAAACCAGTGCCTTATAAGGAATTTGCTCAACAATTTAAAGATATATTTGCTCAAAGCAAAATGCAATGCTCTCAAAAGAGAAAACAAAGTAACCCTGAAATGTAAATAAGAATTGTTAGCACAAGATATGTAAGATACAAAATGCTTTTGAGATAATCAACTTTATAAATCAAAACATGTGAAACATATCTTGCCCAAACCAAAAAATTAGTAGTTAACTTGGAAATGTAAAAGAAGGGAAGTGCTAAACCAAGACATCAATATGCAATTAGACTTGAAACATGAAAAGAAAACACTTGTTTGAAATGATTGCAATACTTGCTTTTATAATAGACTTTGCATATGAAAACTCAAACCATCAAGAGACAAGTAAAGTAAATACAATGGAAAGTGTTTTTGGTTTATTTTATTAATTAGCTCTACAACAAGATTACAATTTAACTCTTCAATCCTCAGACCTCACCCTCTCCCAATGACATAGATCTCATAGTGAGGAGTCAATAGAGGAGTGGAGGATCCCTTAGATGTCTACTTCAACCAACTTATGTTGGAGGTAAAATTTTAATGAGGCTTGGGGCCTTCCTACACTAAAATGCCTAGATGAAATGCAAATTGTGTTAATTCTCCAAATTAAAATAATGATACATGCAAATGTTTCAAAGAGATTGATTTGCAAAGCTTGAAAACGAAATAGTGTTCAACATAAGTTGCAATTATAACTTCAATTGGAGGAATAAAATTCGCTTACAAGTGTTGCATGTCTTTCATCCATGAATTAAAATGATACAAGTAATTTGCTTGAAAGTAAAATTTGTTTCAAATAGACAATGACAATAAATTGCTCCATTATTCAAGATAACAATGTAGCATAAAATTGAAGCATGTATTCAAGTGCTCATGAAAAAATTTACCAAGGTAAATGGAAATGAATCAAAGCTTGTCAAGAATATAAAATGCTTGCATGTAAAGGATGAATTGCCCAAAGTAAAGTGTAAACTTGTAGCTCCAAGCAACAATGAGAAAGAAAATGCAAAGCTCAAATGAAATTGTAACAAACTTTAACTTAATGAAATGTGATAGTGAGGTTGTATTAATTCCCAATTAAACCATGCATGTAAGTGAATGAAGTATGAAATCTTAAACCATGCAAATGTCAATCCACCCAAGAGAAGCCTCCCTCTAAATAGGGAGATAGGATACCATGGGAGAAATCCCAAGCTCCCACAAGCAAGTTAGATCTTTTATTAATATTACAATGAGAAGAGGGCTCTTCAAAGTTCTTGACTATACTTCAAGGAGAGTCCTCGCAATAATTTCTTGAAACTTGGACACTAGACCTCATTTCTTGAGAAAGTAGTGACAAGATCTCACAAAATTTATGCAAGGGAAACAAGGTGTGAGTTTCCTCTAAATGCCCACGGCTTAAAGAGGAAAATGGGCAGCCCTCTAGTGAATTCGACTTGGCCGAAATAAGCCTCAAAAGGGTTCATGACATCCTTGGAAATCGAATCCCCAACACTTGCCAAAGGCCCTGCAAACACTTGTTAGATGTTGCGGGAAGTTTCTCTTTAAAATTTGGCACACAAGAGTTAACAAACAATCCAAACAATGGCTGCAAAATAAGTTAAGTATTAATGGAAAAATCAGCAAGATAAAATGTATATGTACAATTATAATTTACAAAAGGCTAAGCTAAAGAGTGAGAGTAAACTCTCGTTTTTGCTTAGCCATCTTCAAGCTCTTAGATAGCGAATGAAAGAAATGAAGTACAATGTTTTTTTAAAAAATATTTAAATTTAGAAGTTTTCGGTTTGTGTACAAGCTGTGTCGAAATCCCTACAAAACCACTTGGTAAGATAAGACTATGAAGGTTCAAAGAACAAATGAGAGCTCCTTTAAGAATGTATCAAGAGTGGGTTGGTCTCTCCAATGACTTCCCCTCATGCTTGATTGTGTAATCCCAACAAGATGTTCCCTCTACAAAACTTCAATAAAAAATTAGTTCTATATAGATTTAGGAATAAACAATGATAAGAAACTCTAGAGATTTATTTACAGCCAACTAGAGCATTCTATAGCTAGAGCATACTTCTAAATCAAATGTCAATGCAAGATAGCTCTACATTAACAAATATACAAGAGCATATGGAAGCAAATTAGATCAAAGCATGAGTAAAAGGAATTATACCAATGCTCAACAATCCATCAAACTCAAAAATGACGAACACCTCATGAATGAAACCCCAAAGTCTTTATTGATATTTTTGAAAGTGTACAAGGCAGCAGCGCTTCCGCAAGCACAATAGCTAATAACAATATTATACAATGTGAGAGCCCATGGCTCTATTATATAGAGAGTTGGGAGCAAATCCCAATGAAGAATGACAATGACTAATGACATTGGAGCCAATCCCAATGTAAAAGTGATTAAACAAGTGGCATGAGGTGACAATCCCAAAGAGAAATTTGAATTTGTTGAATGGAGCTCCAATGTCAAGTGTAAAAATCGAATTCTGGCAAGTGGACATCATTTTCTTCTTCCCTTATGTGCCAAATTCGAATTTTATGGTGTGGAATGACAAGTGTATATGGGTGGTAACCCATGTGGGGACAATTTCGCACAAAAATCTCCACCAAATATTCTCCCAAATCCTCCCAAATGTGCATTAACTTCACAAATTCGAATTTCCAAGCAGCTTTTTCATTTAATGCCAGAAATTCGATTTTATTTGAGCACATGTCCTTTCCTTGATTTTAGGAGTCCACATCACCTTGGGACTTCACTTTAACTCCCCATAATTTTCCACCTCATTTCACAACATTTTTCATGTGTGGATATTTATTTTTCTCCATTTATTTAATTTCTGGCTTAATTAATTGCCAAATTTCCCACTAAACTTAGGAAAAGTGGGTTTTGAGGGTCCACAACACATTATTAAACCCTCAAAGTGTGTCATAATAGAATGTTGAGAGTGAGAGGTGTAATTTTGATTACTCATACCCCATACAACTTCTCTAGACTACACTTATTACAATTTAAATACAATTTTATTTGCAATTTTTGACTTGCTGGAAATCTAAAATATTAAAAAATGACTACCTGGACCTAACCAAATTCCACAATTTTTTTTTTGTGATCTAGTATGGTAATATACATCGACTCTAGACACTAAGATGTGTTAGGGGTTCAACCTTCAAACCATCACCCCGGCTTTGGGGTAAAAGGTGATTGAAAAAACCCAGAGAATTATCCGCCTTTGAAAAAGAAGGGATAATTAACCAGATAAAAAAAAACACTCCAAGGTGTACTCGTTTTCTAATCGAGTCCCAACATCCTAGGCCTGTTACAGACTCAGAACTCATCATTACTAGTATCACTTATTACAATTCCCCGTAGGGTGTGGAATTTAGATACAAGAAAGATGATGAGAAGATAGAAGTAGAGTTAAAAAACTCTGTTGACTGACGATATATGATGGTACAAGTGTCCTCTAGATCATCCTTGGGCATGAAGTCTTCATATAATCATCAGGTGCCACTCCAGTGGTCAACAAGTCCCTCCTATCAAAACGCTTTACCACTCTCTGTGTGAAGTCCTCATAGGAGGTCACCTTGGCATGCCCTAGTGTGGACAAGCTATGAAACCACCAATCATGTGCCACCCACTCCAAGTGCAAGGTAGCCATTTTGATGGCTTCCACCTCCGTCCTCCGATTAAGCTAGAAATAGGTATCCAACTTCTCCACCCAAGCTCTAGCTATGCACTTGGTAGAGCCATCATACGTGGGGAAATACATTCTCCCAATAGTACATTGCAACTCTGAACTCTGCGTGCTCAACCCCCCACTATACCTGCCCTTCTCATTCTGTTTGAGCTGACAATAATCTTTGAAGGACAAGGCTGCCTTGAAATCTTCCCCCATGGATTGCCACTCCCTGAAATAATCTCCCATGGACATCTAGTCGCCCGACCGACCTTGCTCACTAGGTGTTGATGGTAGGAATGTAGGTAGCGTGGTCCTAGTTGGTCCATTGAAAGCGGCGGGTGAGTGGCTGGTGAAGGGCGGTCATACTGTTGTGAGGCCCCTGATGTCTCTCCAAATAGGAAGTCACAATCGATGTTCTTGTTCCTATTCTGCTCCTTGATCTCTTCCAACATCTCCTTCCGCCTCTTGGCTAAATCATTTAGGGCCTTCAAGAGGCTATCAAATGTTGCTTCCTGCTTATTCTTTGGCTCCCCCATATTTGCTACTACTACTTCCTTCCCACGTACTTCAGTATTAGGTGTAATCTCCAACTCCCTCTCCTTGCTTCAGTACCTCTGCCTTCGGTAAGTAACGTTTTGCCTATCCTCCTCATTCATAGGAAAGTTCACCTAGGTCTGAGCCAAGATCGAAGCTCTGATACCACTGTAATGTTCCTACATAGGATAAACATTGATATGCAAATCAAAATAATACATGCAACACAAAATTTCAGAACATTCAGTGAACACCCATAAAATCTCCAGAAATGTCAATTTTAGAACATTCAGTGAACAACCATAAAAACTCTAGAAATGTCAACCAGGTGAGCCATTTTATTAAATAATTGGAGTAAGAGTACAATGTTGTGGAAGGAGTGCACTTGGGCTTGCCTCAATGGTAAGCTTGAGAAGACCCAGGTGATAAAATAGAAAGCCCAGATGCGAGAATGAGTTGCTCCAATGATGCCTTGCACTACCCCAGAAAACTGCATTGTCTATGGGAAATATATTGTTGGAAACCCCGTTTTTGGTGCTCAAATAAATCTATAAAATTAGCCCCAAGCTCCTCTCAAATAACCCACCAAAATCTGAAAGGGTTTGGTTTGGTTTTGTCCCCCGAAATTCGTCCCCAATTACCACATCCTCCTCCAACAATTGGGAAATACGGCCTGTCTATTAACTACCAGTAAAATCCCTCCAATCACTCCCAAAATGCTGAGTCTCACTACCCCAAAGTTCTCCTTATTTCTCTTGGCAAAACCCAAATCCAAAACACTTCCCTCAAGCTCCCACGTGTGCCCAAATATTAGTTACTATGCAGGTCCTGGATGCACAAATTTGTGCTGCATTCAATCAAAAACCTCTTGCCTCAAAACTCCTCACTTACGCTGATCTCCCCCTGAAGCTCCTATGCCAAATTTCTCTTGACAAACACTACCCATAAGACAGCTGAAATGAGCCAAGCGTGATCCCCTCGTGTCCTCCTGGAATACATACTAGCTGAGTGACTGTGTGTTTAGCTCTGAATCCCTCCAAACTCCTCTCCAAATTGGTACGATCTGACCTCCCTAGGTTGGCACTCGCAGTCCCCTGAAGAAAGGGTGAGCTCTCCGCTTGGAAAACTCGGTGCTGAATAACAGTATGATCCAGCTAAGCAACACAAGCAACAATAGAAAGTTTGATTGGCAAACGACCCCAAAAGTGCTTGAGATTCTCCTATATATAATTTGTGATTTTCTTTTCCCATGTGAACCCCGCCAACATGATTTTCGACCCCCTTGGCTATTAGAATTCCTTTCTTGGCAAACACGTTTTCCCCATGTGTGTGGCCCCCATGCTTCACTAGCAAAAACATTTCAGCCTCCTTTTTCTCGGAAGTCTTTTCGTGGGTCACATGGTCACCAAAAATGGCAAAATTGTGAAAATAAACTCAAGGTAAATTAATCTAGGAAGGGACATTACAGAGATATGACCATGTGGAAGAGATATGCTTGTGATCTTTTCTTGAATGTATGCTTCCTACAGGATGTATAAAAGTGCATCTGCTTCAAATACATAGAAATATGTTGCTAACAGGCAGCCTTGTCCGATGGACATCTGCAGAGAAATTAACTTCAGACAAGTTTCCACTCAACTAGGTTCCTTGGATGCAGGGTATTGAATTTCAGTAATTGATGATTCAAAATAATTTATCAATCTCACAAATTTACAGCTATTTTTCACAATAAGCACCCAAATAAAAATCATTTTCCTTTTTGCATGGGAAACCCATTGTGGTTTAGCAAGAATTTCTCAAATGTTTACTGCTATTTGAAAGGCATCAAAAGCTAATGCATGTATTAGAGCATTTGAAAAAGTGGCTCTACGAAGTTCAGCTGTAAATTCAGATTAGAACCAACAAAGAGAAACTTGTTTGTTCTGAGTGTAATGAGTTCAAAATTGAAATGTGTTAAAGAGCATGTCCAGTATCTGCGGCATTTTGTTTTTATTAATAATAAAGTTTTTGTTCTGATTTTAGTGTGTTTGATCTTCCCCTTCAATGCATCAGAGTTTTGACTGTTCTTTATCTGCTTATTCTATTTTGACACCTGCTCTGCTCAGTAAGAGGAATGCTTTTTGGGAATCATAATCTTTTTATTTAGTCCGTCTGTTAACAAAAAGAACATGTGGTCTTTTATTTTAATGGGTGATGGTTATGAGTGGAACTTGGTTTTCTGGCATATCTATATTCCAATATTGATAAGACTTTTCTTTCAAAGATATGAACTTTATAATTTCTAGGATATCTACTTATTTGTGTTCTTGGTTTATGGCTTTATTTCAGTTAAGATACCTCCCAAACGCACCACTTGTATTGAAGGATGTTACATTCTCTGTTAATGGAGGGGAAAAACTTGGAGTAGTGGGAAGGACAGGCAGTGGAAAATCTTCTCTTGTCTTGGCTCTTTTTCGAATAGTTGAGGCTGCTGCAGGAAAAATAATCATTGATGGGATTGATATTAGTATGGTTGGCCTAAATGTATTGCGGTTGAAGCTCAGCGTTATTCCTCAAGAACCGGCTCTATTTGAAGGAACAATCAGACATAACTTAGATCCACTATGTGTGCACACAGATCAAGAGATATGGGAGGTTTGTTCCCATCACCATTTTATTTATTTTCGTGCTTCATTTAACGGTTCTAAACCTCAATCCTATGCTATGTTGACGGTTTGCATATATTTATATGAGGTTCCAACTTAGAATCTAGAAACATATATGGTGCTGTTTGTCTTAGATTTTGGATTAAAAGTTGCTCAAATGTAA
Organism: Pinus taeda; assembly: GCA_000404065.3. NCBI lineage: Eukaryota > Viridiplantae > Streptophyta > Pinopsida > Pinales > Pinaceae > Pinus > Pinus taeda. The sequence continues at coordinate 203,949 of APFE031731406.1, read as the reverse complement.
CTGTATGACATCATAAAATGAATTTGATGGACATGCAGTCAGAAGTCAAAATCATTAATTTTGTCTTATTTATGTTAATTTAATAAAAATAAAGTATCAATGATAGCTCAAACCCTTATTTCAAACCTTAAGTATTATTTAACCCATATTTTGTTAGTTTTTGTAGGATGTACATTAATTTTGTCTTATTTATGTTAATTTAATAAAAATATAGTATCAATGATAGCTCAAACCCTTATTTCAAACCTTAAGTATTATTTAACCCATATTTGGTGGAGAAGCTAAATGCATGAGATCTCCAAAACCCATAAGTCATTTATGGAAATTTCACCTAGAAATGACTTAATTAGATTATTAACCTATTTTTTTAATGCTTCCTAAGTCTAAACTTAGGAAAACTAGTTAGTTAATTGTAATTAATTAAGTCAAGGTGAGAATAGTTTAGAAACTCACACGGATCGATCCAGCATTGATCTGAGCCATCGATTAAGATTTAATCTTGGCCGTTAGAGTCCTGACACGAAGATATAAAAATGGATCAATGTAGTGATGGAGAATACACTTGTGCAGTTCAATTTCCTTGGTAGATTGATTTTTAGAAGAAGCAACAGTTGCTAAAGAGCCAGAGATCGATTCAGAGATAGTGAGGAGCAGGGATAGTGAGGCTGGAGGAAGTTTTCCAATCCAGCGAGTGCATTTGTAGAGAGGCCGAGATTTCTCCAGGAGGCTGTGCAGAGCCTCAAGAAGGTAGTTCGATTTGCTAGGAAGGAAGATGTTTTCAGTTCCAGAGGCTGGGCAGAGGTTCCAGACTGCCAGAGAAATGTTTTCTTAGTCAGCAGCAGGTAGGACAACAAGACTAGCAGTCAATTCAGGCAGCAGTTGCAGCAGGTAGGACAGCTAGACTAGCGGTGAGTCCAGGCAGCAATTTCAGCAGGCAACGTCAGGTTGACGCAGAGCCTGCACAGGCTATTGAATTTTCTAAGTCTATCTGTTAGAAAATTAATCTATATTCTGGTGGTTTATTTCGTCTACTTGTAAATTCTAAACAAGTTATTTGTTAAACACACATGGTGAGGGAAAACAATTAGTAAAGATAAAACATGCAGTGCATTTTTATTAACAATCTCATATACATTTATAGTACATTTGGTGACCGTTGGGATTCACATCCCAAGGTCTCTTGGACTGCTTTGTCCATTCGGCTTCCACGCTAACCCTTTAGGATTAGGCGTCCAACATTCCCCCCCTTAATCCGAAGGGTTATGTATGAGTCCAAGAAAAGAGCTGTAATACAAAATGTGCAAAAATGCATGGCAGCACTAGGCTGAATGTGCTCTCTG